>APFE030924559.1:112751-133809 GCA_000404065.3 Pinus taeda
TTCATAAAATTATAATTGAAATGTTATAAAGGTTGGTTATTTATAATTGTTAATTAATCAATATATATTTTTATGCATAAATTATAGATATAATATCATGATCATTAGGATGAGTTAAAATAATCCTTAGAGTATAGCTCGAAAAGATAATGATTTATTAAATGTTTTAATATTATGTTATAAGCTAATCATATTAGTGTATTATTTATTTAATAATTATTTTCAATTACCATTACAAATCTAAAGGTTTAGAAATAATTAAATATATACATATAAGTATAATTGAAATCATGAAACATAATTAATTTATTAAATTATAATAACTCAATTAACATAATAATAACATTTAAAAAGATAATTGTAATCAAGTCTAAACACTTAATGGTTCGAAATTAATTATTAAATATCTTATTAATACCGAATAATAATAGGTAATTAAGATAATGGAAGGGATTAAATTATACTAATTCCAATATACTCCTAGGATGCTAAGAATAAATATGAATAAACAAATCAGTATAAAGGCTAAAAATATATTCAAGATTAAATTAAACCAAGGGAAACAGGACCAACTACATACAACAACTTCTAAGGAGAGGGAAAAGAAACCCTAAGACCTAAAAAGGGCGGGACAGAGGAGGCTAGGAAGACAGGGCTGGGATCCAGCAACTGCTGATCCTCCAGCCATCATCCCTATTAAGATTATTCGGCCTTTTCTCAATTTCCAAGGCCTCTCTAAATTTGCGATGGTGAAACTGCGCAACTTTGGCAATGACTTGAGCCTCTTCAATACATACATGATGCATAGTCTTCTCGGCATGTTCAGCCAGGGCTGAGGACTTCGTCCTACCATGCCTTAAGTCAGCCGAATGCTCGCTAATCCTTTGATTGATAGAGTGACCCGTCTCACCAATATATGGTGTCCCACAGGAGCAAGGAATGACATAGACGCCCTTCATGTCTTTAGGGTCAATAGGGTCTTTCACAGACCTGAGGGAACCACTGATCATATTGAGAGGTCAAAAAGTTGTGGGCACATCGTACCTCCTCAGAATCCTCGCAATCCTATCAGTGGTCCCTTGGATGTAAGGTAGATTCACACCCATGACCCGATCTTTAGGATCTCTCCGGATTGAAGGCTCCTTCTTGGCCTTGAGGAAGGCTTTTTGACCCAGGTGTCTACTGTAACCATTCTTCACAAAGACATCTAGGAGATGAGCCTTCTCAATTTCCAAGCTCTCATTATCAGAAATCCTCACAGCACGGGTGGCAAGTGTGCTTAGAACCCCTAACTTCTGAGCGGGGAAATGATGGGAAGAAGCATGCAGGTATTGCTCAGTATGCGTCTTCTTTCTAAACACCTGATGAGAAAAGGAACCATCCACCTTCTTAGAGATGAGAACATCCAAGAATGGAAGGCAACCATTATCTTCTTTTTCCATCGTGAATTTAATGGTGGCAGATTGGTTATTGAGATGACTTAAGAAACGATCCAGCTCATCTGGACCATGAGACCAGACAACACCAGTGTCATCAACGAATCTTTTCCAAAGTTTCGGTAAGAGACGAGAGGAGGCCAAAGCCTTAGACTCAAAATCATCCATGAAGAGATTAGCGACAACAGGGGACAGGGGGGAGCCCATGGCAACTCCGCAAGTCTGCTCATAGAATTCTCCCTCGAAGCTGAAAAAGGTGGAGTTAAGGCAAAGCTCAACCAACTTATCCGTATCAGGGTCGGTGAGCTTCTTAATCACCTTCATGGCCTCATTGTTGCAAATTTTGGAGTCTTTGGAACCTTTTGTTGGTTATGTCAATGGTGCTAGTCGTAGTATGCAAAATTTGTCTTTTGCGGCATGGGCTATTTTCGCTCCAAGTGGTGAGTTAGGGATTTGTATCGGTCAATTGACAAAAAATATCGCTGAGTATAGCGCATTGATTGAACTACTCTCTGATTCCATTTCACTTGGAATTTTCCGAATCATCAATAGGCTGCACTCACAACTCATTGTACTACAACTAACAAACATTTATATTGTCCGAAATCCAACAATTTTTTGTATGTTCCTTAGGGTTCGTATTTTGGAAAGATGCTTTGAACACATTCAATATCAACATATTTCCGTAAATATTAACACATTAACTGACTCTCTAGCAAATTATGTGTTAAATAGACATTTGTCACACATGTAAAAGTAGTATTTTCAATTCATATCACCAATTGAATAGGATGGCATATAACCATAGAAAACTCTAAAAGTAAAATAGATAGGTGTTTTAAAAGCTTTTACAAAAATTTTTCCCAAGACACATTTGTTCATCTAACCCAAAAACTCAAAAATGCATACAAAACGTCCTAAGTAGATCTAGTGGTGCTCATGGTAACAGATCACATCCAGTGATATCATGCGCAAAAGCCTAGCCCAACAATTAGGAACACCAATAGTGTGCAGTTGTAGCCTCATAGGTAACTCCTTGATCTGGATATCTAGAATACCAAGGGTTAGTCCCTCTATATTATCCTACAACTCTGCTAAGGTTTTGGCCAAATCCAAGTCCTAGAGAATTGCTCTACCGATGTTTCTCTACGCTAGCCCACCTACAACCTATTGGTATACCGTAGGTCAAACTGTACCCACATCTGTATGGATAAGAGTAATTTTAGTTTAGTCTTGGAAACATTAAAAAAACAAAAAACATGTAGAAACTTGAAAAACTCAAAAAACACTTTGCTCAAACAACTTACCCATAGCACCCCATTGTGCTCCAACTGGTAAAATCAAATCTATATCTCCATGGAAATCCATCCCTGAGTATGGATGCTTCTTGATAATAAGATGTTGTCACTCAATCTAGATGAAAAATGCAGGGGAGAAAATGATTGTTGACTGACCCGCATGTTGAGCCATCAATTCAACCCACCTCTACATACGTGGATCTCTAGGACTAGCCACACCCGTGAAACATTTTTTGGTTGCATCAATGGGATTCTTTCTAAGGCAAAAGCAATTAAGACCATCTTGTCCCTAATGTAAAAAGTCTAATCTGTCATATCCCAAGCATGAACAAGGAACTGCAATAGTTATATTTGTTGCCTCATTCCAAACAACTTAAAGTATTTGAGTAACCCACAATTTCTGAGGGCCTCAACTATACCCAAATTGTTTAGGGAAACCATATCTTGTTCTTCATGCTCTCTTTCTAACCATGTAATCAACATTCTGATCCAATGAAAGCCTGAAACACAATCATAAGGTAAGTTATGATCCTTTCCATGCAAAAGACAGGGCAAATTTTGGAGCAAACAGCTAAAACAAACTTGGGAAATGTGCCCAACACAGCCTAGACATAGAGATAGTGCACTGTAGATCATGAAACCTTCTATCTGGGTGCTCCTCAGTGCAGTTTTCGATGTGAAAGCATGCGCTGGTCCCAGGGCAAAAAAAATGAAACACCAAGGGCCCCAAAAAAACCCTAAAACTTACATGAAATGACAAAATAATGACTTGAAAAGAAAGTATATAGGTTTAGCTCCTACCTAGTCCAGACGGCTCGAGAAATGGTCCGCAGAATATTTCGCAATCAACTGTTGAAGATCGAGGTAAAAACTAAGCTCAGAGCACAAAACTAAATGGTAAGTTCTAAATGGTAAAATTGCCATGGTAAAAACTTGTTTTATGTTTATTTCATGTTCATTAATCGATTAAACATTAGTACTTACCTATTTTTGCCTATGAAACAAATATTTTTAATCCATTTGGTGATGCCTTGAGTAGGTTTTGCAACTGCTTTACGGAATTCAATGTGCTCGATTGTAAGTTGTACCTTTGACCACAGAGCACACTTTTATCTCTTTTGTAAGCTCAAAAAAATGAAAAATGAATCCCCTTGGAGTCCTATTTAGATCTTTTAAGACTCTCTAAATATGAAAATGTTGTCGAGCACTTGTCCTTTCCAACTCGTTAACAGATTGGAATTGATATCTCTCTTGTATTATTTTACACTTTTTCGGGCTTGAGAGATTAATTTACGAAAAAGAACTTGTGGAGTTTTCTTTTTGTACCTTTTCAAACTCTCTAAATATGAAAAGGGTGGAGTTATCTTTATCGTTAAACTCGTTAAAACATCAAATAGCGATAAACGTGTCCATCTAGACAAGGCCTAGTTTCACCTTCGCTTGACTCATTAAAACATCAAATAGCGATGGATTCACCTGAAGGGTGAAATTATACAAAAAGAATATGTTATCCTCCTCAAGATTGATACAAATAAAGAGGTATTGGTCACCAATGATTGGGGAAAATGGGAAAAGGGGAAAACCACTTTATGGTAGCAGGTCACTCTCGAACATGACATTTTCACTCCATCGCTGTGACTATTTGGGTTGGGTTATTAGCTTGATGGTTATCACACTGTTGCTCTATCATACCATCCATCACTTTGTTTTGGGTCAATCCTACCAATTCACTTTAGTGTCGCTGACATGTTCAAGAGAATTCATTCAGTAAAAATTCATGTTTTGCAATACCTTAAGCCTTCATTTTCATGACTGCCATTCTTGAATCTTGTGTCGTCAGTCAAATTCCATCTCTAAAATCACTACACTTTTTTTGTGTCATTGATGTGGGATACATAGAGGCCCTCCTATGACGAGTCACTTCTTGTCGACATCAACACATTATCCAACAAGTTGACTTAGAAACACCCATTCAGTACCTTGAAGCTTGCATACATCAATGATAGGTTTCTCGCTTCCGGAAACAGGCATACATCAATGGCCTTTGACCAAAAGACTTTGTATGGTGTTCGACATCAAATCATTCATTCACACCATCCAGAATGTATTGTAGTACCTTGAGGATCATTGTCATTATCGGTGATTTCTCTCACATCTGTTAACAGCTTACATCATTAACTGGTAATCAGATGGGGTCTTCCCATGTTCGACTTCAGATCATGCATTCACATGGTTAGACTTGTACTTGAGTAAACAGTTGAACGAGATTGAAGACCCCAGATCTAGTTTCATCCATTCAAGCTATGATTTCAGGAGTATTAAATCATATGTACAATGGCTTTACATTGGTGGTCATTCTGATCATGGGTCTATATCTATCGACGATTGTTTATGTACATGTAATTAAAGTTTATAAGCTAAGCATGGGTATGCCTTCCCTCAAAAATTCATGTGAAATCAAATATCATGATATATGTATTGTAATTGATGTAGGTCACCTTCCACTTTGATACCTCCTCATCACATCGTAAAGCATTTCATTCGACATTGGCATTTTTCCAACTTCATGCTTTAGGGGGAAACTATTACAAATATATTTGGGCACATCAAATCTCAACATTCAGATCAGTGTTTTAGGGCTCATCAAACCCTAATTTCAGTTGCTTCATGCCCTAAACAATTCACCCCTTTGAATGCCTCCTTCTCAGACAGTTTCATGACTTGAAGACATTCATAAATAGCCTCTAAAGGGACCAGCGCAAGTAAGCCCTTATGAAGGTGCGCTGCAGAGCAGTTAAGTCCACTACCAGGGTGCTCTACAGAGAACTTAGGCTTCCTTTCACCTACGTTGGGTAAGAATGAGAGAAATTCACACAGGGTTTGAGGAATATTCTTACCTTTTGGAGTCATCTAGAAGTTTCCCTCAGTTATCAACTCCTATGAGCTCGAAAATGGATGAGGAATGAGTTAATTTGCATCCTATCCTCTCATCCCTTCCTCCATGGAACTAATTCTGAGTATGGAAGGCCATTCAATGCCACCATTAATGACAAAACCTCCTTCATCTTCCTATAAATTGACCACTCATCTAAGTGATCAGGGGTTGGACTACGTTGAATTGTAAGGAGATAATGTTGCTATGAGATTTGCATTTTAAGAAAGTATTGTGATGCTACAACTTTGTCATGCTTTTGATGTGATGTGGATGGGATCCAAGATGGAGGAATGGCTTTGAATCAGACACCAATGGTTGTAATTCCTTCTTCTATTTAATAAAGTGTTTGAACCTTTTTCCCATATATTTGTATTGTTTCATAATGCTTATGTGTGTGAATTGTATATGAATCCTTTTACTTATATTCAATAGATTGTATGCTTTGATTGGTTTTTGTATTTTTTTGTATTTACAGGGTACTTCTCAAGTGGATTAAGTATGAGAAGGAGCAATGGAATATATACGATGGAGATGAGAGGAAAGTGGAACTACATGTAGGCCTTCTATGTTCTCATCTTATCTATTACTTATAGGAAAATTCTAGAACACATTAAACTGTTGTTCTAGATACAGCTACTTATCTAGGGAATTAGTATTTATCCGTAGATACTAAATTCTCCAAAACAAGCCTCCAAGGAATTCAAAGCAGTTGTGCGCAAAATTGGGCCATACAAGATATTATAGGATGTTCATCAAGGCATATGAAAAGATCACTGTGCCCATGGAAAAATTATTAAAGAAGGATGTGACATTTTGTTGGGATGATGATTACCATAAAAGCTTAGATGTATTGAAGGAAAAGATGGTTACAACACCTATTCTAGTGTTCCTTGATTGGAAGAAGGAATTCCATGTACATGTAGATGCATCATGCATAGCATTAGGAGCAGTGTTAACGCAACCAGGCACAGGTGATATTGACCATCTGATTGCATTTGCAAGCATAAAGTTGTCTAAGGCAGAAAATAATTATTCAACCACGGAGCACAAAGGATTGGCGATGGTATATGTGCTCCAGAAGTTCAGGCATTATTTTTTGGATGCATATTTCAAAATGTACACAAACCATTCAACTTTGAAGTACCTGGTCAACAAGCCTATGCTGGTGGGGGGGGGGGGACTTTGTAGGTGGTTACTGCTATTTCAGGAATACGACTTTGAGGTAGTTGTGAATCCAGGGAGACTAAATGCTAGACCAGATCAACTTTCACGGATTGAGAATGGTGATGAGCCTACAAGTCTTGATGAAGGATTGGCTGATGCACAGCTCTTTGTTGTGCATGTCATAGATGAACATTTCTTAGACATAATCCAATTCTTGTCTACAGGTACAGCTCCTGAAGGGTATACAACACAACATAAGAAAGAATTGGTGGTCAGGTCTGTAGATGTTTTTGTCATTGCATGGCACTTGTATAAAATGGGTTCAGATGAATTTCTGCGCAAGTATGTACCAGAGTATGAATGACAAAGTATCCTCATTGAAGCTCATCGAGGAGTTGTTGGAGGACATTATGCGGGAAGGGAAATTGCATAGAATATATTACAAGCTGGGCTATGGTGGTCAACTATGCACAAGTACTCTAAGGAGTATTATAGAGCATGCGATGTTTGTTAAAGGACCTAGAATTCATCGTGAAGGGATGAATTTCCTCTAAATCTGCAAGTTTCATTACATACATTCAATAAATGGGAAATTGATTTTGTAGGCCCTATCCAACCACCAGGAAAGATGACAGGAGAATGATACATCATCATAGCGACATAATACTTAACTAGGTGCGATGATGCGTAGTCCGTGAAGGATTGCTGCATAGCTACATCTGCGAAGTTCATATTTGAATACATTTTGTCTAGGTTTGGTTGTCCTAAGATTTTGTTGAGCGATAGGGGTTCAGATTTCCTGAATGAAACAATTGTTGCTTTGCTTGAAGAATTACATATGTATCATCAGAAAAGCACGTTGTATTATCCTTAAGAAAATGGAACGATTGATGCCTTCAATAAAATACTGAAGAATGATTTTTCAAAGATTTGTAATGTGAATAGGAATGATTGGGATGTGTGCATACCAACTTTTCATTGGGCATATAGAACTCCCTGTAAGAAATTGAATGGACAAACACCACTTAGGTTGGTTTATGGAAAAGAAGTAGTGATGTCAATGGAGTACATCGTGCCCAATTTGAGGACTGTTGTAATCACATAGATGGTATATCGGGATATCATGGAGGAACACCTCGCGCAGATAGTTAAGTTAGAAGAAGATCACTTCTTGGAAGGTTTTCATCAGCAGGTGCAAAAGGCTCAACTAAAGGAATGACATGATTACCACATTAAGCAAAGCACCTTTAAAATTGGAGATTTGGTATTGATGTATGATAGAAAATTTATGAAGTTTCCAGGAAAGTTCCAGATGCATTGGCTGGGACCATACATCGTCAAGGAAATTACAAATGGTAGTGAAGTTTAGCTTGTGAAGCTGAACGGGGATTTATTTCCAAGAAGAATCAATGGGATCTAACTGAAGTTGTATAGGGGTGATCCCACACCTACACAATGACTATATGGATGTAGGATAGTCTTAGTAATTTAGACAATTGCAAGGAAGTTCAGGACTATGAAATATGCTGCTAGAAGGACAGTTTCATGAAGCGAATGGGTTGCGTGACGATTACGAGAAAGGCCCTTAGGGGAGCTGTGACGAAGGAGTTATGCTAACACGATGGGTCCCATGAAGCTTGGCCAGAAAGTAACCATTGGAAACATTTTAGATGATTGGATGGCTATTTTTCTGTTAAAGGGAGTGAGGGGAGAGCATTTAAGGAGAATATCTTTGGAAATATGTCGCCAAAAGAGAATTAATGGTGAATATTTCAAGGGAATGGATGGATTTGAATTCAAAATGGGCTATATATATAGCATCCTGCTCCATATTTGAACACTTTTCTTCCAAATAAATTTCCTTGAGATTTTGCACCTTAGTTTGCACTAAGACGATTGCTATATGACAGGAGGGGATTGGAAAGAGATACGAGAGAATTTTTCACAGCAAGGACTTGGGTGGGAGGCAGATTTACCTGAGTGGTAGAGGGAAATATTTTGGGAGAGAATGACTACAACACAACCCATATCTACCACAGCACGTAGGTCACTGAGGACTAAACCGATAGCCTTTTCTCTAGGAGAGAAGAAGAAAAAGAAGCCTCAGGAAGCGTCGGTGTGGCAATCGTTGCACAAAAATCCAACAGAGGTTAGACAAAATGGTTGGATGGATAGGAGTAAGTAGCAGATAGAACCCTTGGACTTGGATAAGGAAGAGTTGAATGTGGCAGTTGAAGATATTGACGCAGAGGAAGTAGTGCAAATTACTCGACTACCACGTTATGTGCTCCCTACAAAGCCCACTTCCAAATTGACTAAGGACCCAGACTGAGGGAAATTCCAAGTCTGCACACCGTTGTTGCCAAAGGACATACCTTTTGAGGGCAATTTGTTGGCCCAAATACTATTTTTGAGGATGGAGGAATGGGACCTGGGTGATCACGTGAAGTTCCCACAGTTGGAACCAAACAAATATTTGAAGTCAGTCTACCATGAGGAGTTGGGTGTTACACAGCTTCAGCCAATGAAGTGGGTGGCCAAAATTGAGTGCGCAGGATTGCTCAACATGTTATGGGTGCCACATTTTAGTTGCAATATCATTAACAATGTTTGTGTGCATCAATTATTGACGTTGGTTCATGATGGGTTCCTTTGGTTGGGAGGGCCCATTCCAATTACCAACATGTTGGTCCACCGAATAACCTTATTGCCCTATCAGGGTGTGAACCCCGCAGTTGCTTTTGTGGGGAAATCATAGGAAAATAAGTTGGCATACTAGATGAAGAGCGACTTCAGATTGGTGAAGAAGTCACGTAGCTATTCCATTAGTTCCATATCAGATGACGCTATGCAATTTTTTGCCCAAATTTTGGTTGGAAAAATAATGAGGAAGTGTCACACTGATGAAGTTCTGCCACTATTAGTATTTTTGGTTGCGCAGTGCAGCATAGGGGTTCAATACAATTGGGCCAAGTATCTTTGTCATGAGTTCTTGGAGGATTTTCGCGAAGCCTAGGAGGACGGCAAGGAATTCCACTATGCGTGGTTACTTCTATTGATTGCGTTGGTGGGATGGGATGCATGAGGAGTCCCAGTTACTAACATATGATCCGAACTTATGCAAGGATGCGAAATCCGCCTCGATGTGGATGACGAAGGATCCTGAACGTTTCATGGAAACAAAGATATTTTGGGTCTTGTTCGAGTTTGAGTTGTGGAGGGTGATCAACCAACGAATACATTTATCAACAAGTTTACATGCATAGTATATTAATATTGCAGACTTCAAGGAAATTTTTCACAATCTATCCATACGCGCAAGGAAGGATGCCACAGGCACATGGAATAAGTTTCCATATTTGGTCGCAAAGGATGACATTATTGGGGGTCATCAACAAATGGATGAGAAAATGGCTCACCCCATCTTATGCAGGCGTAGGAACAAGTAAGGTTGCAGAAGCCAAAACAGGGAAAACCATAGCTACTATAGCAGAACAAAAAGACAAAGAGAAAGAAGCACATAAGGCTTCTACGAAATAAATAGCAGTGCAGAAAGAAATGGTCACGTAGAAAGAGCAGGCAACGCAGTAACAAAATGCCTCTAAAAAGGAAAAGGAAGCACCAAAAGAGAAGGTTTCTGACAAAGAGAAGGAAGTGCCAAAGGAACAAACTGCAACCACGTCGTAGGTCACTATTGATCTCGATGAGCCTAAAATGAAGCACACTAATGTTGAGGTCGATACTGAAGGAGAAGAGGAAGGATGTAGACATGGTGTCCCCCTTCAAGGTCAGGAAGAGTCAGAATTGAAGTTCCATGGGATCTCATAAAAAGCAAAAATCTGATAAATTTGCGAGTGCGACACCATTGGTCCTTACAGATTGTGACCTTGATGAGATAGGGGATGTTGTCCACAATGAAACTCAAGCTATCTGGGGACACATCTAGGACCAGTAGCACCAGGTATTAGACAAGGTATATGTTAAATTATGGTTTGTTCTATGCTTAGAGTAGTTTACTTGTTTTTCATACTATTATTATCCACAAATTAGAAATCACATGTAAATTAACTAAAGTGCAGATAGAACATTTAAACGATCAACAAAAAACAAGCCAAGACAATAGAAACAAATTGTGGTAGCTAGCCAGGGACAAAATCCAATATAGGGAAACCCTTTGATCAAATCTTCTTTTATCTTCAATAATTTGGAAGAGAGAAATAGTACAAAATCTGATTTATATCAGCAAAACCGAACCCTAGATCAACCCTAAACTAGGGCAGTCAATATCTGTCAAACCGGAGGTCAGATCACCTTGATTCTGATGCCGAAAATTGTGGCCTTCCAAGAATAATTAGCCACACTAAACTCACAGTCAAAGAGGAGTCCATGCTAGTCAACACTGATCAAATTTCCTTTCTGCAACTTCAGCCCTAGAAATCTGCATCCTTTTTCCACACATGTGAGAGAGAGAGCCTCTCCGCATAGGAGAGAGTGGAGACTATTTTTCTACGCAGGAGAGAGAGAGATATGTGATGAGAAGTGAAGTGTACAAATGAGGAGAATTCTCCTTGTATTTATATGCAAAACGTTGGGGTTGAATAGACATGACTGTTGGGCTTTTGAGCCTACATAAGTTGCTAGCCGACCTTGACAATTTGTCCATAATAAAAAAAAATTCATATCTTCATAAATACTTGTCGGAATCAGATGATATTTAGATCAATCCTACACCTCTCAATGAGAGGAATATAGGAAAAATATCAACATCCATAATTAAGGTGACCCACATGAAGTTTGTTCCTAGTTGCCAATTTTAACACTCCCTCTCAACTAGGGTGTTATAGACATATTTGGATACTGCAAACCCAGTCACATATGTCCATAAACCAAGGGCTTCTAAGTCCCTAAAAGTGTTGTTTAATACCCTAAATGAACAAGGTCAGTTGATTACATCATCTCCCAGAAGTTCTCCATGAAAAACTACTCAGAACTGGTCAATACTGGATCATCTCACTTGCTCCATGGTCAGGGTGTGATGCATCGCACCTACTACACATGGGAGGTGCGATGCATACTGAAAATCCCTTCTATAGGGTGCGATGAGCGAGAATAGACAAATGGCAGAGACAGTTTGCTAGGTGGATGATCAAGGAATCTTCTAGAAACTTCTCATATGACACTTGCCTCTCAGAATTCGCCCAGGGATGAGTAAGAGATCAATGAAATCTCCAAGTGGAACGAAGAACTATCAGTGGAATGACACTAATCAAAAACCCAGAGCTGACTCACACCTCTTCAAATATCTATATATGGATCCCTCATCCCAGAGATCCAGAGGTTAGAGGCTGAAATCTTGTATCTTGTAAGGAAGTGTTGTAGGTTTCCTGGTGTAATATCATAGTGTTGGGTGATCTAAGCTTTTGATGAGGTGAAGAAGGGCTTTCATGCTGGGAGGATGACACTGGGTCAGATCAATGGGTTGTAATCCTCTCTTATAATCTTTACATCAATAAAGTTATTCAAGTTTTCCTCCACATGCTTGTATGTCTAATAATATGTGCATTTGTGTGGTCAATATATATCTGGTCCTATATTGTTTATGATTATAGTTCTCTACACTTTGAAGGTATTATGTTGCTTTGACTTTACAGGTACTCTTTGAAGCGGAGTGATCAAGGAAAGAGTGGCAAAGATATATTAGAGAAGAGAAGGAACAAGCGAGGAACCAAGCGAAAGATTGAGGTTGGTATTCCTTGCTCCTCTCCTATCTATTTTTTAAAGGAAAATGAAAGTAACTTTAATTTGTTTATTTCTAAGATATCTACCTGTCTTAGTGGAACTAGGAGCTCTGCATAGATACTAGATTTTTCCGATAACAAAATGGTGACTCCGTTGGGGAGCGAATAGCTTGTTTGCTTGTCTATATTTGTTTGCTTTATAAACTTACAAACGAAGCCTGAAGTCAAGCCAGCTAGCCTTCGAACTGCATTTGCTGTGCAAGTGCAAAGTAGATCAATGCTGCTGCAGTCTATCTCCAAGTTTTGTTTATAAATTGAACAATTGATTTTCAAAAAACCTAATTGCCCTAGTGGTGGCTCAAGTAGCCTCATTAGATCAGTCCCAGTGATTTGCATTCACTGACTATCATCAGCTTGGCCTAAATCCCTGAACTAAGCTACAAAGTGTGACCAAGAACCAAGTTGAAGTCTCGTCCCTGGACCATCGCACCTTCTCCTCTTGGGAATCTGGATGCATCACACCTCCCATGTGCAATAGGTGACATGCATCGCACTTTCCCTATGTTACAGGTGCGATGATCAAATAAGACCTCTTTTGCTTTAAGATTTTGGCTTTTTGTTCACTCTCTTCAGCTTTATTCAGAATTTTTGCTATCTCTGATCAGCATACCACTGTGGAAACTCCCTTCCTTTGCATCATTCGGCCTCCATAATACAAAGAACTGTAAGTGTTTTTATGTATTATTCGCCATTTACAGTTCTCCTTTACAAAGAAGTAGCGTAATCAAATTGTCATCTTTTGATTTGGAAGTGTCGCAAGTGTCATTTTTAGTCAAAGAAAAGAATCCTACTATACTTTATGGTCGATTACACTGTTACTCTTGTATTTGATTTGAATTTGTAGTTTTTCAAGTATCAAAAGCAGTTTTCAATTCAAAATCGCAAAGTGTCGTCATTGTCTTCCTTTCGTCTTTTGAAGAGAAAATCATTAGTACTGTCGCTTGAAATGATTCAGATTTGTACTTAGCATTCTTTTTTTCATTCACACATTAAGAAAGCGAAAACAAATATATGCATGTGCATTTTCATTTAGACTGCTTGTTGATTTTGATTTAGGACAGTGCATCTAGTGTGTGCTCTCTGCTCTATGTTGAAAGAATCCCGCTTCTCTTTCCTTAGTAGCTAGGATTTTCATTACAAAAAGAAGATTGAACGAATGTTAGCCCTCTTAGATTGCAATTTAGGAATTGTGTATCTACATCACGGGGTGAACCTGAAAGACAAACTTCTTAAGAAAAATCAACTGTAAAATAAATTCAATGAATATAAAAACACTTTGGAACCTAACGTACAACATTTAGAAGTCTAGGCTAGAGACATATTCCGGCGTCGTAAAGCCTGGTAAATATCACTTTCATCATAGGTTGGGTGATTCCTCCTCTTTGAGACGACAAATGCCAGTACGGACTTGTGCTCCCATGGACCATCGAGTATATATTGGGAGACCACAATAGGCTATATCCTTTATCCTTAGGAAGTTGTGCCTGTCGCCCTATCGATCGCAATGCACTGAACACAACATTCAGGAAGATTGACTGTCATACGGTAAAAAGTATTCTTCAGTTTTGCGATTGGTTTGGTAATCCCTCTGTCTAGATTTCGAGAGTAGTCTCTTTCGTTCATTTTCAGACTCCTTAAAGGAAAAGGTCCATCTAAGCACTTGTCACTTCAAGCTCATTAAAAATCGAAGGTGACTAGAGTCATCTTTAGCTTTTTCTCGACTCTTAAAAATTGAAAAAGCAATTTGTGTCAAAGCGTCTAAAATTCATTAAATTCGGAATCACTTTTTCCCCTTTATTTTGAGTTGATCAAGTAATCCGAAATTGTGGAAGAAAGTCAATTGAAACCCCGTCGTTCGTGGAGATTAACGAGTTAACCATCTTTGACTCCAGAAACGGAACTATTCCAGACAAAGAAAACTCGTTTAATCGGATCAAAGTCCCCTGGTTTTCTTGGAACTTGTGTCCCAACATCCTCAGGGACTCCAGTTACTCCAGCCATCTCTGGTACCCCTGTGTTTACAGAAGAAGTTCCACGGCCACAAGAGGACATTAGAACTGATCCTCGTGTAATGGTAAACGCTTCTATTCCTGAATCATCTCCATCTACAGCTGATTCGGAAGGTGTTACCTCTCCAAAAACTACCGCTGCAGAGTCTATACCTTCTTCGACACTAGAAATATTTTACAGACTTGATGGTTTACCTCTCCCACCTGGTTTATTTGCTATAGAAGTGATTGTGGAGGATCCTCCGTCTAGTAATCCATTGCATTTTGGATCCGGGATCACCCTATATCCTTCTTCATCAGAAGTTAGTCTTCCTTCATCGCAAGTTCCAGTAGAATCGCTAGGAAATCTCTTGGATAGACTAGATATGTCTGAACAACCATCAACATCTAGGACTATGTCATCTAACGCAGCAGCATCAGAACCACCTGCTGCTACTCCAACAATGTTCATCGGTGTACCATATGTCCCAACTAGCTCTCAACCACTAGATGGAGTCCACCCAGGGACTGTTTCGACAATATGGTCTGTTCTCGTTTGTTTGTTCGTAATAATGTCCGGAATCTCTTATGTTGAGTCTCAACAAATTGATCCTTTGTAGCAGTGTCAATTTGGACAGTCCTATCCCTAAAGGCCAATCATTCCATTGAGCACTCAATTGCCACCATATGGGGGCAGTATACCCTTTCATTTTTTCCTCTAGGAGAACAACCATATGGGAGTTCGCAACAGAATTCAGGTCATGCTGGAATTACATCCAGCGGTTGGGTGCCAATACTACCTCAACAACCAAGATTTGTATACTCAATGCAACAAAGCCTACCTATGTTGAATATCCCCACTACATCGGCCATTGTGAAAATGTCACAAGTTCAAGCGTTGCCTATTGTATTCCAACCTCAAGTTTCTCAGGTCGTAATACAACCGCCTCCTGTCTCCATGACGAAGCCACAATCGCCGATTAGTGGCTCCCTAACTAGAGCGACCCAAGTTCAAACAAGTACTATTACCCCTCATCTTGGTCAAATATCTAGTATTGGGCAACATCAAATGGTTTCACAACCATGGCTGGTGCAATATCAACAACCGTAATTCCAACAAGTTTACCAAGGATCTGAGCAACAAATCTTTGCAAGTAATGGGCAATCGTATAATCAAAACGGTCAACATCAGTGATTTCATAATCGTTGTGCCCATCAACCTTACCAAAGTTATCAGCATCAAATGCACTATGCTAGTATTCAGAGACCCACTGCTTAATAATCCCATCTTATCCTGGGTGTGCTTCGCTGAACCTGAATCAACAGTTTCCTTTCGTGGTGACTTTAGAGTTACCGGATCTAAGTCGGCTAACAAATGATCCAATTGCTTATGCCCCTTAGTGGCTGACAATTCCTCACAAACTTCCATCAGATATTCCTAAATTTAATGGAAATTTGGGTGAAGACCAATAGAATCATGTGATGACCTTTCATCTGTGGTGTTCGTCTAACACTCTTAATGATGATTTGATTAGGCTTCGCCTTTTTCAGCGAACGTTAACTAGTCTGGCAGCAAAATGGAATATCGAATATCCTAGAGCTTCATTTGATAACTTCAATACCCTAGCCACAACCTTTTTAACCCATTTTCAGTTACCCATAAGGTACGAAACAGGAACAGAGCTTCTTACTAATTTCAAACAAACGACGGCCACTCACATATCTGATCATATTCATGAGTGGCAACGTCATTGTAGAATGGTAAAAATGTATGTTCCTGATCAACTATTAGCTGAATGGTTTATTAAGTCATTGTTACCATCTATCATAGAAGATGTGGCAAAGGGAGGGGTCATCACTGAAGAGCAATTCATTGCTCATGAGCAATATCTAGACTTGATCTATACTCAGTTTGGCATGCTCTATGAAAAAATCCGTGATGCTCCTATACTAGAATTTTCCGTTCCTCCTCCCCATAAATCAAACAAAGACTCTCATTTCAGTGATGGTGTGATAGGTTTGACTAGCACAAAGATCGTAAAGGCTACATTGAGGAAAGCTCATACGGTTTCTAGTCAAAATGCAAATGAAGAACTTCTCGCCTCGGAGGTAAATGTTGTGTCGACTAAAAAAGGCAAAGAACCAAAGCAACCAAGGGGCAAGAAGAAAAAGAAAGGGAAAAAGAAGAAACAGGAAAAGTCTTCTCCTGAAAAATTTTCAGCAAACCCTTCCGGAGAAAGGAAACCAAATCATATATGCTTTATATGTGATGAGGATCATTGGATGAAAGACTGTCCACATAAAGCTGAGCTTAGGAAACTTTTAAAGAATTCAAAAACCTCAACGGTATTGACTGATCCATTTCCAAACCCAGGAACCAATCTGGTTGCTATTGACAACGCTTCCCCATCCGAAGTGCTTATGTTGTCCATTTATAAACAACAAAATGATGCTTTGATATTGACAAGGAATAAAGATTACGGGAATCCACAGTCGTTAAACAACAAGGCTACTGATCAACCTAGTAGTTCGATAACAACTTCGACCAAAGTTGTGCCACCCATCATTCCTGAGCTAACGATAAAGCTGCCAAAGGGAGTAGTGCACAAATCGACATTTAATCCTCATGCCAAAGCAGCACAAAATTATAATATAGTAGAGGACCTGACCCAATCATCCACTATTTTGACACTTGAGGTACTGTAAAATTTCCCCTCCCAAAAGCAGGCTCTATTATCAGCAATAGGTTGGATTGATCCGGCGGATTCCAATCTTGTGGCCTTTAATCATAAAGGATATGACCCTTAGTTAACATCTCATCTTCCTTTCCTTATTCAAGTGAAAGCCCTCAACAAAACTGTTCATCGAATGATTATTGATGAGGGAGCATCTACATGCATTATGTTGATGAGTTGTTGGAAAACTTTGGGCTCACCACCCTTGTCATGATCGTCAACGTTGAAAGCATTTCATGGACGAACATACACTCCATACGGGATTTTAAGTAACTTGCAAGTCAAACTGGGGGTCAAAACAGTAGAAATTGATGTTGAAGTTATCGATGGAAACCTTGATTACAACATCCTACTGGGAAGGCCCTAGATTTATGCTATGGCTATTGTTGTGTCGACATACTTCAGAAAGATTGCATTTCCTTTTCAAGGAGGGATTACAATTGCTGACCAACAAACCTTTCTCCCCAACAGTTCACAAGTTACGGGAAGCATTCCGATGATCCACGGAAGCTCTCAGTCACTTCAAAATATCGGAGTAGGCCTACTAAAAGACCCTACGTTGATGGGTACTTTTGCCCTACTACCTCCAAACAATCTGGCGGAAGTCGCCATGGTGGGAACCTGCAATATCATATCTTCTAGATTTAGAATATTCCTGAACATTTTGACAGCATGGATCATCGCCATTTTAGAAATATTGTAGCAATCAATTTTCTTGGCCTGGGGGGAAAACCCAAATCAACGCTCATCGAGTGTTTGGATAGATAGATCGAAGGAATATGGTATCTCTTCAGATCCTTGGTCACATATACATTCTACAGACGAAGGAATCATTCAGTAAATGATGATAGGAGAGGCACCATGGGAAGATCACCACCATCATTCCCATCTTCCAGATTACCACGAAGATTATTCCAGCTACCTTAATCATCCTTCAGTTTTTTATTTTCTATCAAATACTGTAAATATGGTGGATATCGGGGACGGTTCTTATCTTGTAACGACCTCGTTAAAAAATAAAACAAGGAGTTATGAGGATAGTTCTTTTACTGTGTCAACCTCATTAAAAAATGAAACAACTCCCTTTCCAAATCCAAGTCGAGTCTTTCAAAGATATCGGAGGTAAACCTTCATTCCAACCACTGTGTTGAATGCAGTGAAGCTTTGGGGGCATGCACCTCGATTTGTGTTATTATGCTGGGGGCATGCAAACTTATAACAAGCATAGTTTTTCATTTCAAGCTTGTGTAAACATGAAACTGAATCTGGGCATATTTTGTCACATTGTTCAATCTCATTAAAAAATAAACCAGGCCATGAGCAGTGTTACGCAGGGTTCAAGCTCATTAAAAAATAAACCCACAACGAGCAGCTTTTATGGGAAGTTCAAGCTCGTTAAAAATTAAAACTAAGCAATGAGCAAATGTTCCCCCAGAGTTTAAGCTCATTAAAAAATGAACCAACTTCTGGTAAATAACCATCGCGAATGCATTATCCTCAACTTTTGAGCCATGTTCGTGTTCTTACAATCACCTCCACTTTGTTTAGCCGATCATACACCTCCATTTGATTGTTTACCCTTTTGAGGAACAGCTGCAAAGAGTGATTCTGTTAGCCATCCTTGTGACACTGTCGTGATTGGAAAATTCCAAACCTTACCTAGAATCAGTAGCTACCCAAAAATATCACTCATTCCTCAGAAAAGGAGTCTCCTTTAAGCTCTTTTCATCTGACTCGTAAAATATGAAAAGATTACCGAGCAGTTGGCCTCTCCGGCTCGTTAAAGCTAACGGGAGTGCTATCCCTCCTCTAGATTTTAATCTTTTTGGACTTGAGGGATTATTACACAAAAAGATCGAGCGCTTGTCTTGTTCGGCTCGTTAAAACTATCAAAAATTCATCCCTTTCATATTATTTTATACTTTTTCGGACTTAAGGGATTATATGACGAAAAAGGATTACTGGAGTTTCCTTTCCATCCCTTTTCAGACTCTTTAAACTTGAAAAAGGACCAATTTTTCTTTTTCATTAAACTCGTTAAAACCAATAGCGACAAACTTGTCTATATAGATGAGAACGAGTTTCACTGTTGCTAGGCTCATTAAAACATAGCGACGGGTTTGCCCGAAGGGTGAATTATAGAACAAGCGTATGTTATCCTCCTCAAGCTTGAAAAAAATAAAGAGATACTGGTCAGAAATGACTGGGGAAAATTTGGGAAGAAAACTTGAAGAAACTTTATTGGTAGCAAGTCGCTCTTGAACATGACACTTTCACTCCATCACCATGATTGAGTCAAGTTGGGTTATTTTGTTCATCGATCATATTACCATTGGTCCATCGTACCATCCATCTTTGGGGTTAATGCTACCAATCCATTTCAATGTCGCCAATATGTTCAAGAGAAGTCAATCAGAGAATTCACCAACCCAACTTGTGTCTCACCCACTGCAATACCTTCACTCTTCATTCTTTCATGACTACCACCCTGAAACCTATATCATCATATCATTTTCACCTCCACAAAATCATTTGCTCCATTCTATGTCGTAGATGTGGGATTCAATAAGGCCCTCCTATGATGGGTCACTTCTTGTCGACAACAGCTCACTATCCAAGAAGTCGGCCTAGGAACAACCCTTTCAGTACTTTGAAGCTGCCATGCCTCAATGGAAATTTTCTCACTTCCGGTGACAGGTTTACATCAATGGCCTTCGACCGAAATATTTTTCATGGTGTTCGATACCAAGTCGCATTTTCACACCACGCAAATTGTATTGTAGTACCTTGAGGGTCATCATCATTATCGGTGATTCCTCTCGTGCTTGTTAACAGCTTACATCATTGGTTGGTAATCAGGTGATGTCTTTCCATGTTCGACTCCAGAACATCTTTTCACATGGATTGACTTGTACTTTGGGTGAAGATTGAACGAGTTTGAAGACCCCGGATCTAGTTTCATCCATCCAGGCTATGATATATTCAGGAAAATAAAGACATCAAATGTACATCATAGCTGCACATATAATCATCCAAGCTAAGGGATGATGGCTCTACTAGAATCATTAGTCTGCCACACAGACGATTGTCTATCCTATGTACATGAAAATGAATTTATAAAGCTAAGCATGGGAATGCCCGCCTCAGCTAAATCATGAAAATATTATGAAGATAATGTATTGTATTGTATCTTATTACAGGTCACCTTCCAGTTCGAAAAACCTCGGATCCTCATGATAAAGCATTTCACTCGACATCAGAAGATTTCCGACCTCATACTTTAGGGGGCAACTGTTATAGACATATTTGGGCAATGAAACCCAAATCACATATGTCCATAAACCAAGGGCTTCTGAACCCCTATAAGTGTTGTTTCATACCCTACAGGAACAAGGTCAGCTGATTACATCATTTCCCAGAAGTTCTCCCTGAACAACTGCTTAGAACTACTCAAAACTGGACCATACAGACTGCTCCATGCTAAGGGTGCGATGCATCTCACTTGCAACACACAAAGGGTGCGATGCATACTGAAAATCCTTTCTGTAGGGTACTATGAGTGAGAATAGACAAATGGCAGAGGCAGTTTTCTAAGTGGAAACCCAGGGAATCTTCTAGAAACTTCCCCTGTGACACTTGCCTCTCTGAATTCACCCAGGGATGAGTAAGAGATCATGAAATCTCTAAGTGGAACCAAGAACTAT
>APFE030924560.1:0-10754 GCA_000404065.3 Pinus taeda
GAGAAACCTGCCATTGAGGCATGTAGATCTCAAGGTACTGACAATTCCTAGATCATCTTTCTAGATAATGAGTCGGAGTCGATAGAAAGCGATCCATCATAAGCAAGCTCACGACACGAAATCATAGATCAAGTTGAAGAAATTTAGTTGCAAGGACTGACTCAGGGATGGTCAAGATGGATGACAGACATTTTGCAGATGAATGGCTTATTTGCACTGAGCTCATGAACACATAATGACACGACAGATGGTTTGGTGATGATTTACCCAAAGTTAATACCCAAAAACCGGCTGAAGACTTTCAATATGGTTCGATCAACTGTTAGGTAAAGGATTTCCCAACCCAGGTGAATGAAAGTGTCGTATTCAAGAGTGGTTATAAAGTATGACAAACAGACTCACTTTTCTCTCTTTTCCCCCACCATTTCTGGCAAGTACCTCTTTACTTTTTACAAGCTTGAGGAGGATAACATATGCTTGATTATAAGCTCACCCTTCGGGTGAGTCCAACTTAGTTTAAATGCGAACCATAAGAAGGAGTGGTCCGTTCCTGTTTGTAATTGAACAGGTCCTTTACTGTCGAAATTTAACGAATCCAGTATAGGAGAAACTCGGCGTTTTTCATTTTTAGAGAGTCTGAAAAAACTTAAGAAGACTCAAGGGTTTGACTTTTTCGTAAATTTGTGTCTCCCAAGCCCGAAAAAGTATAAAATAATACTTGAGATAACCACTTGATCTTTTAGGACTAAGGAGTACTTTTCGTCATTAGTGCCTTTGATCCGAAAAAGTAAAAAATCAATCAAGGACACGTCATTTTATAACCAATATCAAATTTGAAACGACAAAAATCCGGCAATCTTTTTATGTTTTTACGATTGAAAAAGAGTTGTAAATAGACCGTCTTTTAATTTTGTTTTAACGAGCCTAAAAGAAAAACTCGGCAATCTTTTCATGTTTTAGGAGTCAAAAAAGGGCTTAAAGGTGACTCTAACTGAAAATGATAGATTTCACCTGAATAATCCTATTATCTTGCACAAAAACACAAACATTACTCATACCTGCTTGAAAGAGATAAAAATGTCGCAAAAATACCTTTTTAAAGTGAAACATAAACAAATTTGCAATTTATTTACTCAAAAAACTTATAAAAAGGGGCTTTTACCATTCATTTTTACCATTTGTGATTTGGATGAGAAAATAGTGCTTTTGCTTTGAAAACTTCCCATGAAGATTGCAAAAAATCCAACCATCGGAATCGAACGTCGTCTTCTCCAAGTAATCCACATCATCCTTCTCTTCATTTTTAACCGTTTAATTTTTCAATTTAGTCTCTCATTTCATTTTTTTAGGAGGGTTTTTAAGCAAAAAACCCGCACTCGGGGTACGCAAGCTCGCCACTGTGAACCTGCGGACCCCGACTTTTTCTCCATTGGGAAAAAGCTCGGGGTCCGCACCTTCCATGTGGACAAAGTGAGGTCCCACGCACTATGTCCAACATGAAGAGTGCGGGCCCTGCCGCGAGGGTTTTTAACCCAAAAATCTTAAAAAATGGACCAAAGAAAAATTATTCTAGCTTTCTAAATGATCTTTTTGCTTGATATAGGTGGTACACCATGCTAGATTGCCGCGAATGAGAGCACGAGGACGTGGATGTTGCCGCATGGAATGATCAGCCTTCAGTTGATGCTTTGAGGGCGTGCAGCTTATACAAAAACTGGGCCATTCCTGGCATGAGGGCTCAGGTGGATTTCTTGCAGTGGATGGTTCACAGATGGAGCGTCCAGGACCAGTGTTTCTTTATTGGAAGCCACCAGCTTGAGATCAAGCCGACGGATATATACTTCTTGACTGGTTTGCCTAAGAGAGGTGTTGACTTGACTCTGTTCGAGACTAGGGCAGGTGGCCAGTCTGTCGATAACCTCCGATTAGAGTACTGCAACCACCAGACTAGATACAAAGGGATAGACATAAAGACCATATCCCGTCCTGAGCTTATGGTGATTGCATTCACTGTTACTAGACTTTGCGGAGTTGCCGCATTACATGTTTCCACCGGATCCCAGATGCGTATGGCAGTTGATTGCTTTCAGGGCACCATCTTCAACTAGTGCGATGCTGTGTTGGCCAATGTGAAGGGCCAATTGACCAGGGCCAAGAACGGACGACTGAAAAATTTTGGTTATGGAGCTTTAGTCGTGAGCTTTGGCCTGGAGAGGATTCCTATGCTTATCCCGTAGCACCTTATAGTTGGAGTTGGGCTTCCCCGAGAGCCCAAACTGATGCGATGGGTCACAGTCATGGCCCGTCATCCTGACGAGGGGATCGAGGTCGTACGATTCAAACCTGAGTATTTCCAATGGTTGGAGAACCAGGTTTTTTCTATCCAGGATTTCCCTTATGCTGGGGTTCATTTTCGTGGAGACCCAGACATGGCTCTTCCTCCAGGAGAGCAGTGGGATGACTCAGGTAATCATTCTCAACACTTTCCTAATGTTAATTCTTTTTTTTTTTATATCGTCTCAAAACTGATAATAATAATTTTAAAATGCAGATGTGGGCCCATAGAAACCAGCCACTCTCCGGCCTTTCGAGAGAAAACAACCAGTTGCACCGGCTCTAGCCCCACAGGACGAATCAACAGAGACCTTGGCCGAGTTGGAGAGTCACCTAGAGCACGTGACAGGGGACATTACCGAGACTAGCATAGACGACGTCCCTCGTCGACTTCAGCGCTATGTGATTGGAGTCCCCGGACATTTTAGGACGTTCCTTTGTAAGGTCGCCCATGCAGTGGTTTCGTATCGAGATCATCACCAGTGATGGGATGATCACTTATGTAGTCACATATGACATTTTGCTTTTTGTACCTATCATTTTTGCCGATCATAAGGTGTTTTTCAACCTATGATCAAGGACGATGTATTTTTTGACACACTTCCTATATATATGATATCGTCACTACTAGCTTGTCTTGTTAAACATGTTTATGGAATGTTTTTAAATTTACTTGTATGATTATCGCACATGTCTACTTAACATTTGAGAAGCAATTGCATCTGCTAATGTATTCAAATATCTTGGAATATGCTGATATTCAATATAGTCAAATTCACGTTCCAAGAGACGCACTCTCAAAAATAATCTTAATAAAAATGGATTTCTAATGGCGTATACTCTATTAAGTTGTAATAGAACGAGTTCAGAATCTAACCTCACTATCAAACTCCGAATCCCAAATGAAATAGATTCAGATAATAACTCCACCACTGCACTATACTCAGCAATGTTGTCCGTTGTTTGACCGAGGCTTACCCCATGCATAGATACTAACTCGTAAGAGGGCGAATAGATAACCCAAGCTGTGGAAGAAATATTCCGTGTACTACGACAAGTGCCATCAGTGAAACCAATATATGTTTGGAGATGCGTCGACATCTGCGACATCAAACGTAAAACCAAGATAAGTAGGAATAACAACGGAAAACTCAATCTCTAAGATAAGCACACTTTAATCTAAAACACACCAGCTAGAAGGAAAAACTAACCTAACTAAAAAATCTCCACACTCGTTTTAAGAATAATATCTCTTCAGGTAAATACCATTTCTGGGTTTACCTAAAGAGACCCCGTCAAAGTCTACCAATTCATAGGCCCCTTTTGCTAGCTTTTGCTTGACAACAAAGGGACCATGCCACATAGGCATGAATTTTCCAGCGCCTAATTTATCATTTGCTTGATCGTACAAAAGGACTAGATCTCCTTCTGAAAATTTTCGAGGGGTTACATTTCGATCATACTGAGCTTTAATACGTTTGGCATGAGATTCAATCGCTAATGCAGCATCACGACGATTCTCATCTAGCTGAGCTAAGTATAATAAAAGTCTTTCCTCTTTGAAAGTAGCTGGAAGTAATTCGATGGCCATTCGCAATGACGAGATTTCACACTCAATAGGTAACACAACTTCCAAACCATAAACTAGTTGGAAAGGAGTGAACCCTGTTGATGTTTTGACTGAGGTTCGGTATGCCCACAACACTGAAAATAACATGTTATGCCAATTCGACCGATGAATCCCAATGATTCTTCGGATCATGATGATTAAAACTTTGTTGATGGCTTCAACCAGGCTATTAGCTTGTGGATAATAAGGAGTTGAACTGTCGTGATGCAAGCCAAGTTGGTCTGTAAGTTGTGTCATCATAACGTTTCGAAAATGACGCCCATGGTCAGTGATAATCACTTGTGGAACACCAGACCTAGAAATTATATGATTGAATACGAAAATTGTAGCTGTTTTTCCGTCTGCCTCAAATGTAGGCATCGCCTCGACCCACTTAGTAAAATAATCTACTGCAAGGATAATATGCGCATGCCCCCCGACCGAGTGAGGGTTACATGTAATAAAATCGATACCCCATTTGGCAAAAGGACCAATGGCAATTATAGGGTGAAGAGGAGCAAGTGGAGCGCGCATATTTCGATAAAAAATTTGGCAATTGTGGCATTTTCGGACCGCAGTAATACAATCTTTAAACAAAGACGGCCAGAAATAGCCAGTGCGCAATATCTTTTGGGAAATGGCATACCCAGACATATGACCGCCACATGCTCCAGAGTGACAGTCATTTAAGACCCTTTCAGCTTCCTGATGAGTCAAACAACATCGGAAAATAGAGTCCGCCCCACGACGATAAAGAGTATCTCCAATAATTTTGAATTGTTGGGATTGGAATCAGATTTTTCAATGGTCGAATCGTGAAAGATCTAGCTGAAAGGTTTGGGTTTGGAGATAAGTGATGATATCTCCATACCATGGATCTAAAGTTCTGATTAGAAACAAGGATTCGTCCGCAATGGGCTCCTTCGCCACAGTTTCTATATCAACACGCGGGAAGTCACACATAAGTTTTGCAAAAACTAAAGATTTCTTTGACTTGGACTTTTCAAATTCTAAGTCAAACTCCTGCAAGATGACAATCCATTTGGAGTACTTGCCCCCCAGCAACTGCTTGGTCAAAATATATATCATAGGGTTGCAATCAGAAATGACCGTAGTTTTGCGTAATAAAATGTAATGACGAAAACGTTGGACAGCTTGAACAACTGCCAATGCCAATTTCTCCACATGTGAGTATTTTAGCTCAGTTGGACTTAACGTTCGACTAAGGTAATATATCACATGTTCCGTACCGAATTCATCTTCCTGAACTAGCACCATTCCAATTGTGGAATAGGAAGCGATGAGATACAAGAAGTAGTCCTGGTTGTAGTTGGGAGGATGCAACAGCAGTGCATGGGTCAACGCATGTTTTAATGCATCGAAAGATTTCTCAGCTATCTCATCCCAAAAGAATGAAGTATTTTGTTTCAACAACCGGGTAAAACCCTTTGTGATCTCGGCGTAGTTAGGGATAAATCGACGTAAAAAATTTGCTTTCCCTTGCAAACTTTGGAGTTAGCGAAGACTCGAAGGAGGAGGCAATTTGATGATAGCTTTGACCTTCGAAGGATCGACGCAAATACCGGCTTTTGAAACTACAAATCCCAGTAATCGGCCCGTTTCAATACAGAACACACACTTGTAGGGATTCAACCGAATTTGATAATGCCTACACCTCATAAAGATTGCTCGTAAATGGACGAGGTGATCAGCTCAATGTAATGAATGAGCAGGCAAGTCATCGACATAGGGTTGCACAATGTGTTTTATATCATGAAAAGCGTAACACATTGACCGTTGAAAAGTTGCGCCGGCGTTTTCAGGCCAAAAGGTAATTTGCAATAAGCAAATGGCCCCCATGGACAAATGAATACCGTTTTTGGTTGATCGGCAGGCAGAATATTGATTTGATTGTATCTGGAAAATCCGTCCATAAAGGAGAAAATTTCATTGCCGGCACAATCATCAATAATTTGATCGATATAGGGAGTAGGGTAATTGTCTTTTGGACATGCTCGATTAATATCTCTATAGTCGATATATATTCTTATTGTCCCATGCTTTTTGTTCACGGGAACAATATTCGATACCCAATCCGTTAACGGGATCGGATAAATGAAACCTGCTTTCAACAGTCTTCCAACTTCTGCTTTAATTGCAGCAGCTTTTCTTGGGTGAATCTGACGCAGACGTTGCCGAACGGTTTTAGTGTCCGGGTAGGTTTTAATTTCATGAACTACGATTGCTGGGTCAATTCCTGGCATTTCCTCATAGGACCAGGCAAACATGTCACGAAATTCTTGAAATAGGGCCTTGTATGTTTTAATTTCAACGTTCGTACAAGAGGCACCTATATGAACGTTTTCAACAATTCCGGGCTTAACTGAAATGTCAAGGGGAATAGTTCGAGAAATATTTCCCAAGTTTAACTTAGAATCAGGATGTTTCATTGGATTCTGAGCGTCCTTAACATATTCAGTTGTAAAGAGTGATGAAAAATCGTTTTCAAAACGATTTCTCTCGGGTAAAAATGAAGATCTATGATGTAGATATTCCCATGGTAACTCATCGACACATAGGATTTCATGAATTTGCTCATCTGATTGAACAAGTTCGGAAAACGTTCTTAATTCCGAGTTTGATGTTGAAAATGACTCTTCATGGACCTCGTTCATTAAGTCGATTCTGGTTGATGTTTGGTCGGAAAACGACTACACGGTCTAATATGCAAGTTCATACGGACTCAAAGGCATAAGAGTACCAAATGAGTCTATCTTAGTTTCAGAAGGTATGATCCAAGGATCATCATTAACAATGGTTCATGATGAAATCATATGAATGGTTGCATTAGAAGACGATGCGTTGATAGGAGGGAAAGGAAAAGTGCCCAGTAAACCGGAATCTTTAACTAACCCTATACCAACATCCTTATAAGGGATCGTCGCTTTGCCAACATGATGAATGCTCTCAGCAGAGGCCGGGTCAGATGAAAAGTATGAAAACTGGTCTATAGTTACGATCTTTCCATTATGAGGGAACTTTATAAGCCGAAAGACCGATGAGACAACAACTGTCATAGCGTAAGACCAACTACGACCCAAGAGAAGGTTGTAATCTAGAGGGGCATCAACCACCTCCACATCTATATTAACAGTTTTTCCTTCAACCCCTATAGGTAGATCTTGGAAAATGCCAAAAGGATGAAACCCACGGCCATCAAAGGCCTTAAGAATCGTTGGGGATTGATTTAGTGAAGGAGAACCAAGCGATCTCCAACACTGTATCAACATAATGCACGCAGAAGCTCCCTCGTCAATCACAGTCCTATGAACAGGTCTATTTTTGACTATCACTGGAATCTGGAGAGCCATTTGATGAGGTAGACGCGGTGCACTATTTTCTAGATCGAAGATTATAAGGTTCGGGTCCTGAGCGTCAACAGCTCCTATAGCCGACAAAAGTAATTTGCTCTGTGCTGGACATGATTGTAGCACTTCCAAAGACGACATTGCTGAGGGTGAAACAGCTAAATCCTCAACAATGTTGTAGTTCTGAGCCGCTCTCGCATGTGGATTGAAAGCAGACTTTCGAAGTACACCCGTTGTGGGTGGTTTGATTACTAAGTCCAGGTTAGGTTTCTTGATCTGTAGTGGATCGGAACCAGGAGCTGAGGTTGATGGATTTGAATAAGAAGATTCTACTTCTTTACCATCAACAGGACTTTTACTGCCATAATCTTGTGATCGAGTTGCAATCCTTACATGGGACATCATCAATATGGGTTCTTCATTGGCACTGGAGGATGAACCTATCATCTTACTGTCTTGAGCTGTAAAAGGATCCTTCAAGACAACAGGAGTTTGGGAACCTTTGACAATTTTTGCAACTTCTGCCCGATGAGGGCAGTCTCTTGTATAATGGTCTTCATCGCAGATGAGACACAGATAACGAGGTTTGCGTTTTTCATCAGTGGGTTCCGCTTTTTCGGGTTTCTCTTTTGAATTTTTATCTGCTTTATTCTTCTTCCCTTTCTTCTTACCACCGGTTTTTGATTTAGCTGTGTATGACTCTACAACATGAATATCGGCGGAAAGTTCCACGGAAGACTCTCCTGTCGAGGAATCTGGCAAGGTTATTATAGGAGAAGAATTATTAGAAGACTTCTTCTTACTTTTGGTATTTAGTGTACCAATCATACCATCAGCGGCATGAGACCCTGAAGGAGCAGCAGCGACTTGATTTTGTTTGGGTAGGTTAGGGATTTTCTCGTGTAACGTACCTGACTGAGAATAAACTAAGTCAAGGTACTACGCTTGAGAAATGACTTGCTCTTCAGTAACTACTCCGGCTTTAGCTACATCTTCAGTGATCTTGGGTAGTAAAGATTTTACAAACCATTCAGCTAAGATTTGATCCGGGATATAGACTTTCACTAAACGTCGTCGACGTCTCCATTCATGGATATGATCTAAAATGTAAGTGGATGTCGACTGCTTTAACGAAGTTAATAGCTCCGTGCCATTGTCATATCTGACTGGCAACCGAAAATGAGTTAAAAATGAGGTAGCTAACTGACTAAAGTTATAAAAAGTGGCTTGTGGTAATTCGATATACCATTTGGCCGCAAGACCAATTAGAGTGCGCTGGAAAAGACGTAAACGAATAGAATCATCTGAAATGGAGTTAGACGCACACCAGAGATAATAAGTCATCACATGGTTCAACGGGTCCTCTCTTGGTTTACCTTCGAATTTAGGAATATCACTGGGCAACTTATGCGGCATTGGCGGCCATTACGGAAGATAGTTAATTGGATCGTTCGTAAGGCGCGTGAAGTCAGGCAAGTCCAAAGTTGCGAGAAATGGTAACTGATGATTAGGGTCCCTAAAACTTGGCGTATGCAGACTAGCCCCAGGAGGAGGATATCCAGGATAACTAGGAATGGGAATCACATACGGGATATTTTGACCTCCTGGAAAACCAGGATTAACTGGACCATACTGGGGTTGCTGAGGTTGTTGATATGTATACCCAGGGTATGGTTGATACTGATAGGTTGGTTGCTACGTAGTAGGACCATATTGATACTGTCCTTGGTACGGAGGTTGATTAAATTGAGGTTGAGAAGTGACAATCGTACTTCCTACAGGCATCTGAACCAAAGATTGGGCCGTAGGTCTAGACTGAGGTAAAGATGTTTGAGGAGTAGATACAGGAACAGTAGAAACCAGAGCTGTCGATACTCCAGAAGAAGGTGGGGTGGATGGAGTAGATGTTGTAGTAGTTGCAGTAGACGTTTGAGACGGAGTACGAGGCGTACTAGGCCCAGACTGAGAAACTACAGAAGGTGCAGAAGTTTGAATAGTAGTCTGGACGGGTTGCTGAGATGGACCAGAAACCAAGGGTTGTCCAGGTTGAGATGACGGATGCACGTTCGGTTGCAAGACCTGCTGGGATTGAGATGGATCCCACACTAAATTCGTTCCAGGGTATGGACCCATAACAGGTTGAGGATATTGAGGACCATAACCAAGTTGAGGGTAGGGTTGATAATATGATTGACCAGAAGGCGGTTGGTAACCTTGAGATGGGTACTGACCTTGGGGTTGATAACCTTGAGGCACATACTGATACTAGGGTTGACCTTGAGGTACATATTGATATTGAGGTGCATATTGATACTGAGGTTGACCTTGGGGTACATATTGATACTGAGGTTGACCTTGGGGTACATATTGAGTCTGGGGTTGACCTTGAGGAACGTACTATCCCATAGGTATGTACTGTCCTTGAGGTTGTCCCCTAGGTGCAAACTGAGTACCTTGAGATTGCCCCCCAGGCATATACTGGGTACCCTGAGGTTGCCCCCCAGGCACATACTAGGTACCTTGAGGTTGCCTCCCAGGCGGTAACTGGCCACCTTGAGGTTGAGAACCTGACATCATTAGAATATCTTCTACACTCAACGGTTTAGTACCACTACTTCCAGTTAAGAAATTTTGTTCGATAGGTTGAGGAGATGCTCCCGAAAAAGTACCAGAGATGGATTGATACCCAGCGGGAACCGAAGGACCGCCATACAAATAGGCTTCCGGAGATTGAGAAAACATGGATGACGGGCTAGACATATTCAATACAGGATAGTAATCTCTAGGTGCTGAGTGATAAAAAATATGAGGTGGTGAAAAACTTAGTCCCAGATTTTCCAAAAGATTAGTCAGAGAACAGTACCAAGCACTGCTCCTAGGTGGACTGTAAAAGATCGATTCACGCTCCCTAAGGTCTAAGATAGGTCGATCTTCTGGAAAATGAAAGCTTTCTTCGATATCCGAAATAGCAAGCTCTTCAATAGCTATAAGTCTAGAAGGAAGATCCTGGGTAATTACAGTTTCTTCCCTAGGCGAACTAGCACCACTAGAAGTTGGAGAAACAAACTCTAATACGGGAGTAGCAGCAAGTCATATTCGGGTTCAGATACTTCAGGTTCGTCACCTATGTCACTAGTAGATGCAATACTACTAGTAACTTTTGAAATTACTAACGGTTGAGAATCAGAATGTACTATCAAAGAAGGTTCTCCTTCTTCAGGTGACCCACTTCTACGGTCACTAGGAGTTACGAGGACTTTCAAGCCTTCAAGCTGGCTTGGTACGTCCTCAGGAGGTTGACCCCGAAGTGTACGGGACGTCCTCAGTAACTCAGCCACGTTTACAAACTCAGGGGATTGGCCCCAAAGTCTACGGGAATGCCTTGGTAATTCAGCCACAGTTAAAGACTTTTAACTACTTCACACGCAAACAAAGTAAAATCT
>APFE030924561.1:0-30605 GCA_000404065.3 Pinus taeda
TGAGCAGATGTTCCTTGCAGTTTGAGAAGTCTTTCTTCTTCTATTCCCCTCATGACAAGTGAGTGATCAGATGATTTTCTCACCTCAAGCTTGCCATCAAACATATGAATGGAGTGACCTTGCTGGCGGATGCGGACCAAGGACAACAAGTTTCTCTTGAGCTATGGGAGATATAAAATATGATCGAGAAGAAAGTCTAAGAGACCAGGAAGTTTAAGCCTGATTGTGCCAAGCCCTGATGGCTTATTTTTTTACTAATCTGCAAAGTATACTACTCCATCAACATTGTCAGTGAAATCTTCAAAAAAATCTTTTCTATGAGTAATGTGACAAGTTGCTCCTGAATCAAGAAGCCAATCATTTTTCCAGGAAGCAAGTGAAGTGTTAAACAAAACTTCATTTACTCCAATGTTACATTATGCCTCAACATAGTGAGCGGATTCAGGTGCTTTACCTTTGTCTGTATCATCAGTTTTACCTTTCTGTTGGTTTCTTCTCTGCTCAATTTTGTCCCATGGTAGCTTGCATGTAGAGGCATCATGTGATCCATTTCTTTTGCAGCGAATACAATGTAAATTTGCCTTTTCTGCTTGAGGATGTCTGCCCCCCCTTCCTCTGAAGTATCTTCCTCTTCCTCTTCGTCCACCTCTTCCTCTTGTAGAATCTTGAGCAGGATATTTTTCTTTATTAGCCATGCATACAGTCTCTTCAGAAGATTCAGGGACTGTCCTCTTTCCAAAAGCTTTTTCCCTTTCAGCAAACTTTTTCACAAGAGATTCAAAGGTTATATCCTTAAGATTTCCATTTGCTTGCAAAGACTCAAGATAATTGGAGTATGTAGGATATAGTGCCTTGAGAAAAGCAATAAGAGAGATATCCAACTCAACTTTAGTGGATTTGATATCATGCATTATAGAATTTATTTCAGATGCAAGAGCAAGAGGGTCATTATTTTGCAGTTCAAGAGTGAAGAGTTTGATCATAAGTTGCACGACTTCAAGTGTAGAATGTGAGTCATAGAGCTCTTTCAGCTTTTGTAAAGCTTCAAAGGCAGTTGAATATGATGAAATGTGGTGACTCACCTCCTTATTTACAGATGTTGCGATTAATGCATACGCTTTGTTGTTCTTGTTTTCCCAGATGGCGAGCTCTTTGTCTGATGTAGGCTTTTCTGGGTCACTGTATCCTTCTCCGACACACACTCCTTTCCACAACTCATTGAAGATGAGGGTGTGTTGTATCATCTGGGACCAGTCAGGATAGTTCTCCTTTCCAGTGAGAACTATTCCTATCATAGAGATGATTGAATGAATTTTGTAAAAGATTACTTTTGCTAATATAAAAAAAACTTTTGCTGATAGACTAATACCTCTGATGGCAAAAACAAATTGCTCTTATGAAAAAAAACTTATGCTGCTATATAGTCAAATTTTCTGCTGCTATCCTCGGCATCTAAAAGTATGAGAAACTTCTGCTGCTATACCATGGTCGTATAATATAAACATGAATGATATATGTCAATATATATTATATGAGATGCTTCGTATAATATGATACTTGTCAAATAACGTTTCTCTAACCCAACGTTTCGAATGATATACCACGGTCTTCAATTCTCAATTTAACTAGAATTTTGGCCATACAAGCATGCTCTACTTTTGTAACAATTTTATTTTGTGAGGAAAAACTCAAATTCAAGACATCAAGAATGCACTACCACGGCTACCAGCTATTGGGATTGGGATTAGAGGTAGTTCAGGCAGCGTGCAAACTCATTATGTCAAACAATGTTTCAATGTTAAACAATGTTTCAAATATATCTCTATGGAAATCGAAACATTCCATATACCATAACAGCGTTTCAAATATTCTATATGAAACATTCCATATACTAGAACAACGTTTCAAATATTCTCTATGGAAATCAAAACATTCCATATACCAGAACAACGTTTCAAATATTCTCTATGGAAATTGAAACATTCCATATACTAGAATAGCGTTTCAAATATTCTCTATGGAAATTGAAACATTCCATATATGTAATATAACCCTTCAAGGTAATATGCATACCAGACAGCGTTTCGAATACATTTCAGACAGCGTTTCAAATACATTTCAGACAATGTTTTTGATATCTGATACAGCGATTTCAAAACAGTGACATATCCGCTCAATACATATCAAATCATGACATATCCGCTCATATCAGACAACATTTCAAATATGGATACCAGACAACGTTTTTTTTTAATATCATCCCAAGCACAATAGATTTCAAAACAGTGTTACCAGGCTTGTGGTGCTCCGATACAGACAATGTTTCAAACAGACAGCGTTGTCACCATGTCAGGCAGCGTTACCAAAACAGACAGCATTGTCAGGCAATGTTTCAATCAAGCGTTCAACAACTTTGCAGCGTTCAGGTAGAGGAATAGTCGAACCAACCCATGCATTAAACAACAAGGAATGTCAGGCAATGGATAGAGGAGTAGAAGGCAGGCAGTGGACAGAGGAGTTACAAGGCAAGGTTAAAAAAAGAACCTGGGACCTGTGCTCTGATACCATGTCAGGCCATGAGTGACTCCAGAAAAACTGATTCATTTATTCCATTAGGAAGCTATCTATTATATACATGAATGTGATCGTTCAGTTCATCTTCTTGATGACTGTTCACATTCAATTCTCCCAATCGCTGAGGATTAGGTGTCAACATACAATAATTTCATTTGGTTACCAGGTATAAAAAGGGAATCTACAATAAGGTAGTTGATATGCTTTCAAGGCCTATTGTAAATTCATCTATTATACTCAAGCATAATTTTGTTTTGCATAAAGTTACATAGAACAATATGCAAATGATAGTGACTTTCAAGAAGTATATGCAAGCTTGAGTCAAGGAAATCAAATTGAAGAGTTGGATTTTCATGTACATAACAATTTGTTGTATCACTTGCACAAGTTGTGTATTCCACAGGGAGAAAGAAATAGTATCATAAGGGAGGTGCACACTTCATTGATTTCTAGAGACTTTGGTGTAGGAAAGACAATAGTGAATCTTCAAAGGTATTGTTATTGGCCACACATGTTGGATAATGTTTCTCGTTTCATAAGAGGATGTTATTTATGTGCTACAAGCCTAGCAATAGGAAACTTGGTTTATATGCTCCACTTCCCGTACCTTCACATCCATGGGAGAGTATCTCAATGAATTTTGTAGGAGGTATTCCATTGTCAAGGAAATGTCATGATTACTTGTATTTAGTTGTAGACAGGTTCAACAAAATGTGCATACTAACACCATGTAAAAATAAAATTACAGCTGAACAAAAAACTCATTTTTTTTCGAAAACATTTGGGTTCATTTTGGTCTTCCTACTTCTATTGTAAGTGACCGAGATTCTTGATTTTTTGGGAATTTTTGGTCAAATTTGTGGGACATGATGGACATAAATTTGAAGAGCACAACGTTTCATCCACAAACAGATGGAAAAACCGAGGTGGTGAATTGAATAGCTATCCATCTTCTTAGAGGATATTGCAGCAAACATCCCAAGTTGTGGGATGAATAGTTACATTACATACAACATGCATACAATAGGGCAAAGCCTTCTTCCATAAATACATCGCCATTTGAGGCATGTTATGGGTACTTTCCAATATTGCCATTGGACTTCATCTTTGAGAAAGATGTCGCCATTGATCGTCACAGTGACATCAATAAGGAAAGTAATTTCATAGATCAAATTCAGCTGATACATCATACAGTGCAAGAACAACTTGAGAAAAATCAAAGAAGCTACAAGGCAAGGCATGAAAAACACTGAGTTGATCACAAATTTCATGCTGGCGATGAAGTTTGGTTATATATTAGCAAAGAGAGACTTCATGGGGAAGGTAAAAAGCTTAAACCAATCCATTATGGTCCTTTTAAAATTCTGGAAAAGATTGTTAACAATGCATTTAAGCTTGATTTTCCTCCTTATATGAAAATATACTTTGTTGTTAATGTTGAGAATTTGAGATTGTTTGAGCCTCCTTTGGTTGATTATCAAGGGGGGCATGTTTAGTTGTCATAAATAGATCATTTCTCACTAGAATATCTAGATGAGTTTCAGTAAGATATCATACTTGACAAAACACCTAGAACTTCAAAGAGAGGAGATGTCGAATACCATAGGGTGGGACTCAAGGTAAAAAAGCCTTCTCAAGGCAAATGGTTGCAGAGCGAGAAGGCGAGGGAGCTATACCCTCACCTGCTGAAAAATTGATAATATCTTTTGGGGTTGAAAAGGTTTCTATGGGGAGGAATGATCAGGTGCTTATTCTTTAGCTCAAAAATCAAAGTTCTCATAATGGACCGAAACCTGAACAACCATGTTTGTTTTGGAAAAATGATCCTCACACAACTCATTTTGTTGAAAACGAGTTCATATGAGAAAGTTATTTTGCTATGATCTCTTTGCTAAACAGGCAAAATTTGCAAAAAAAATGCTAGTCACTGCACAGTCAATAGTTCATATTGTTGATCTAGTAGGTGACTAGGCATGGTCAACAATGGTCAACAATGGATCGGGGATCAACAAGTGGCATTATCCAGTTGGGTTGTACAAGTGACTTGTTGGTGCATTCTTATCGGTGGATTTCTAGAACAATGGGAGAATTCCACATGGCAAGCCTAGAAGCTGCAACGTGGCACCTCCCAAGGGTCGGGTTGGTGGTCTACACTTTGGAGAAAAATGTATTAGTGGAAGTCGGGGTCGAACCCATGACCTACTACACATAAGCCATATACCTACCTGTCTATGCTACTGAGTAGTTCTTACCCTATCTATTCTCATATATTTAATATTATATGGTTTGCATTTGGGTGGTTAGGGGAGGGCCAGCCTGTAGGCCAACCCTCCCCCCATGTGAATGCAACACAACAGACCACAAGTGGTTGTGGTTTATCCAATGGTCAGCTACCATAAAAATTAACAAGAAAGTTCCACATGTGAATAGTATACTCTCAACCTCCAATGGTCAGTTAACCCTGATGACTTCGACATTCATTACTCTGATGGTTAGCATGTGAACATGACGGATATAACACCTAATGGTTAATGCTCTGATGGTTCCGATGGATCATAACCATGACGGTTAATGCGATGTTAACCACCGCATATGAACAATCCACCAAAGCATCGGAGGTTATGGTTTGACTTAATGCTAATCTCATTTTTAAATTTAATTAAGAATAGTTAAACCTTAATTAAGCCATGTTTAAACTAGCGATAAATTCAGTGGTGACCCCAAATTTGGGCTTGCCACCAATTTTAGCTGTGCTAACTAGAGATGTTCCAAAATTAGAGGAGAAAATGTAGGAAAAGACTGACTGAGCACTAGAGAAGTCAATTTTCGAGAAAAGTAAGCTTGGAAAGAGGTTTTCTCGGCTAATATGGACATTCTGAACACATTGGTATAGGTATCAGGAACCATAGAGCTTTGTAAAACAACATTTTTCCACATTGAGCTAATACAAAGGCCTAAGCCATGGAAGCAGTACCAAGGAGAAGTAGCCCAAGGGGGGTGAACGCCTTCATCAAAACACTGTGTTAATGTGTCTCTTTAATGATTTGCTACACTGTGAATGTTTACTGTTCAGTATTTGTTTTTTGAAGCTATGTTTCTCATGAATGTCACTTTAAACTTAGGGAAATTTAACTAATTGTATGCACAAACAACTAATGAAACCTCAACACAAGAAGCAATAAGCATGCAAATGTTTATAAATATGTAATTTTTATTACCACAACAAAACTAACCATACAAAAATAGATCAGTAGTTGTATACCTTCGAGAGTGGTCTTGTTACTAATGTGGAGATTTCCTTGGAAATATCAGTTTAGGTACAAAAAGTGGATTGTTGGAGGATTCCTTTTAGGTTTCGTCATTGTGTTGAAGTCGAACAAATTCCAAAATATTTCCCTTGTTAGGGCCATCTTAGTGTGGGTCAATATTTAACTATGGAGAATATCAATTCTCACAAAAAGTCCGGTAAGGATCCTTAGGGGATCCCTACAAGCCCTGGTATGAGAAGTTCTTCAACATAGATACCTCATGTCAAGAAATCAGTTGACAACTCATTACTTCCTATTCTCTGCACTATTTATTTCCTCCCTGCTCTCTCTCTCAATATTTTCTCTCTCCATCCTAGTAGTGCCTCTTATTCCCCTCCCGTGGTATCCTTAATTTCAGATAGTCTTTCCTCATCTCCTCTGTGGATCCCTTTTGTGTTTTCATCGCTCTTCCCCCTATCACTCTCCCCTTCCCTCTCTTATTCCCTTTCATGTCCTTGGGAGAAAAAATGGAGCTATCCTCTATATCCTAGGAAGAATCAAGCTATCATTTTACCTTCGAATCATCTCCTTTTGATGGACTCTCCAAATTCTTATCTAGCTGGTAGGAAGTCAACTTTACACAAATATGAGGAGATATCCAAATGGGAAATTATTGAACGTAAAAAAGTTTCTATTGCTAGGGCCCTTAGAGTAAATTTATCCATATCCAAGGGTGCTCTATAATAATCCCCTCATAGAATTCAAGGGGCATTAGGGTGGTTCCTAGAAAAGAGATGCCCTCAAAATATTGATAGCTTCCACCAAACTGGATATCTTAATGATACAAGAAAATATGTTTTCTAGCATGAAGGTGCATCATTTAATTGAAATTTTTCTAAAGGACTGGTCTTTTTATCACATGGACTCAGATAAGTCTCCTAAATGTTTGATTATTTGGTGAAATTCAAATTCCAAGGCTATCTTTCTTCTCCCCTCCCCTAGGATATATATGTTAATTTTATATATAAAGACTTTGTTTATCCCATTACATTTATTAATATTTATGGGAAATATGCTAATCAAGAACGTTTTTGGGAGGACCTAGCCTCTTTAGGTGCTTTTGAGGAACAACATGTCATTATTGAAGGAATGTCAATTTTACTTTGGGACTTAAGGAATTTTGAAGGCATTCTCCTCAGTTGGATCCCCTATATAGTTTTTTCACTTAATGAATGGTACAAAATCATCTTCTAGATCTTGAACCAATAATATTATCTTTGACTTGGATTAATCGTTGCTCTAGTGGTTATGAGGTCTCAAAAAGGCTTGAAATTTTTTTAGCATTAGAATCCAAGATGAATTTAGGTTTATCTTTCAAATATTCAGTGTGTTCAGAGAGGCTTATAAGACCATAGATGGTCACATTATGCATGGATCTCTAGGATGGGTCAAAGCTTATCCCCTTTCATTTCAACCCATCCTAGTTAAGTTAAGAACATTAACAGGATATGGTGAAGATCCACTAGAGGACACTATATCAGTCTGGCTCTTCTTTGTACATGGAAAAATTATCAAAAAGATCATGCACTATCAAGCAAGAATCTAGGGTGTGTGCCAAAGAACATTACAGGAAACCATAGCCACATTTTATCCAAGTGGAGAAGTTGATATATCACTGCTCCCATATGGATGTCAACTCTACATCCTTTGACTAGTTGAGCCTACTTAATTCCCTTAAAGAAGAAATGCATACTCCATTACTGGAGGAGGAAGAACATTGGAGATTAAAGTGAAGAGTTAAATTGCTTTCTTTAGGGGACAATAAGACTAAGATTTTTCATCAGTATTAAAATTCAAGGAAACTAGTAAATACCATATAGGGAATCCATGGTTCCATTGGATCCATCCTCCATACATTTTCAAATAAAGTTGTGAAGCGGGTTAGCCATTTGCAGGACCTCTTAAAGCCACGTTTGGGTTGTTCCATTAAAGAAATATTCCATGTGGTTCCAAAATTCTTAGGGTGGTTTTAGATGAGATTAATAAATTTATGATGGAAGTAGTCTCGAAAGAGAAAATCCTTACAAAACTTTCCAAAATGAAAAAATACTAAATCCCTAGGCTACATGGTTTTCTTGTGGAGGCTTATCTAGGTTTTTATGAGATGCTAAAGGGTGAACCCTTGACCATAGTTTGTGAATCACAATCCTTTGGCAAAGTTTTAGTTTCCATAAACTCTTCTTTCTTGTGTTTAATCCGAAAAACACGATAAGGTCCTTTTGATTATTTTTGACCCACTTCTTGTTCTAGTGTTATTTATAAGCTTATTTCCAAAATCTTAGCTAAACAATTAAAGCTTGGTCTTAGTTCTTTCATTTCTAAGGAATATTTCAGGTTCCTCCACAACAAGAATATCCATGATATTGTATCTTTTTCTTAAGAGGTTTTTCATTCAATGAAAATTCCAAATTCATGATCAACTATTCTAAAATTGGATCTATCTATGGCCTATGACAAGGTCAATTGGAATTTCCTTCACCTACTACTTTTACAGATGGGGTTTTCCCTCCAAGTTTTTAATTGGATAATAGGTTAAATAAATTCGAATTATTTTTTTGGCTTAATCAATGGAGCCACATTATAGTTCCTCCAAGCCTCAAAAGGTCTTTGCTAGGGCTACCGATTATCCCCACTACCTTTCTTAAACATTATGGGAGCCTTTAGTAGGTTGATAAGTGAACTCAAATCCTTTGGACACATTGATGGGATAAAATTGTTTAAAGGGGTGGCATTTACCCACTTTTTATTTGTTGATGACATCCTAACTTGCATATTGGCGGACATAAGTGGTTGTTTTTTTCTCAAAGGTGCTATAGACTTTTTTTGCAGGGAAATATGTATGGAGATAAATGTAAACAAGTATTGCATTATTTAAAATGCATTTTTGGAGGCTTCCCTCTACCTATTCAAGGAAACATTCCCCTTTCTTGTTAAAAATATGGATGATGGTTTCAAATATTCAGGATTCTAATTAAGCCAAATAAATATCATAATGTAAGATAGATGTGGATTCTCAGAAAATTTGAAGCCCAGATGTGCTTTGGTAAAATCACTTTCTCTCTATAGGAGGCAGGCTTGTGTTAGTAAAATCAATTTTGCAAAGCATCTTTGTTTACTGGAATTCAATAGTGGTTGTACCAAAAGGTGTCTTAAATTTGATCAGAAAGGCCAACTTCCACTTTCTCTGGTAAGGTGCGAGTAGCTTCAAGGTATCCTCCTTGTAAAATGGTTTAGGCTAGAAGCTCCAGAGGAGCTTGGAGTATGGGGCATGAAATATTCAACTCTCTTTGCTCAAGCTCTAGTTAGATAAAATTTGCGGCCTCTTATAAAGGAGAATTCTCTATGATACAAGGCAATTAAAGAAAAATATCTCCATGGAATGCCACTAGTTGATTGGTTTAAAGTACCAAATATGTCTTTATATGCATCAATTGTTTGGAAAATTTTCTTTCAGGCTTTTCCCTTAATTGGAAAATGGGCCATCAAGCGTGTGGGTGACGAGTGGCAAGTTTTCTTAGGCCTCAACCCTTGGTTTGGTGTAGGTGATGCCAACAACCTATCAACTCGTTGCTATATGAACTCAAGCATTCAATTATCGACTACTTAGCAAACATTAAAGCCCTGGAGACTCAACTCAAAGGACATCTTAGATGGAAGTCTGATAAAGATTTTGGATTTTTGAGAGCCTATGCTTCAAGATGGAATAAATACATGGACTTACACTTAGAGAACTCTATCTCCCTACATGACTCGATGCTTACTTCAATACCTTGGTCCAAGATTGTTTGTACCAGTTCTTTCACAACAAATTTGGGATGTAAGTCTTGGTGTGAAGATCATTTCTTTGAACATAAATGTTGGTGGTGGAAGATGTTATGGGTTATATATGTTTCTCTGTAAGTAAGGTTGATAGCTTGGATAACCTTTTCCAATAAATTTCTTACTTGGGACAAGATACAAAAATGGGGATGGAAAGAGACAAATTAATGTCCCTTATACAAATCCCATGATAAATATCTGAGATATTTTTTTATAGTGCAATTATGTGGCTCATGTAGTTTCCCCCTTATGGTATATTTTTCATCCAAAGTTGAGATGGGGGTAGTTTTCCCTCAGAGAAGTTTTTAGGTTGTAGTGGTAGGAGAAATAACCCTTCAAAGCTCTCTTGTGACTTTTAGTTGCTAGAATTTAGCATGCTTAGTATCTCAGTGTTTTCCAAGACAAGGATATCACATTGAAAAGGTGTGCAACAAATGTTGCTGCATTAGCACATGTATATAAGTCACACCTGAGCCCAAAAAATCTAGAGTGCCAATCATACCTGAAATTGATTATGAATCTCCTTAGGGTTATTTTAATGGGGCTAGCTAAGGATAACCTCGTCAGTGCAACACCAGGAGAGTTTTATAATTCAGCCACTCCCACTATATTTATTTTCATCACTCTCTTGGTAGATGTTTGAATAAGAAATTTGAATTTGCAGTATTATGGTTTCTTCTAGAGCTAACTAAAAAAAATGGCCTCTCCCAGCTGCAAGTTATGGGTGAATCAAAAAATTTTATGGACTAGGAAAGTAGGAAGGCTAAAGTGAACATCCTAGGACTTGAAACATGTTTTTCAGACATTAGGTTTGTAGCTAAGTCTTTTAATCACACCATTTTCTATCATATTGTTTGTGAACTCAATTGCAAATTTGATAGTTTGTATACATATGCTCTTGTCCTACCCATTGGTTCAATGTGTAGCTAAGTTTGTAAATGGAGAAGAAATCGAGACTATGGAGACAAATGTCTCTTTCTAGTTATGTTATCATGAGACTTAAGATGTAGAGACAATTGTTTCTCTTTCCTTTTTGTGTAGATGTATGTTGAAATTATTTTTTTCAGGAAGAATACCATTTTTTCGTTGGAATTTGTTTAATATCGCAGACCAAACAAGGTGATAGGCTATGTATATAACCCTTATGGGTCAAATCATGGAGTTGGGATACACTTTTTAGAGAAAGGAGAGCACGTTTTGGTGAAAAACAAATTCTTGATCAATCAATTTTTAAGTGCTCGATTGAGCTATTGAGGCACTAAAAAACATCTCAATCAAGCGTTCAAACAAACCCTCGATCGATCTCCTTTGTAACCTAGGCTAGAAGCTCGATCGAGCTCTAAGGCTCGATCAATCAAGGCTTAAAGCTAGAAATTTTAAAATTTATGTAAGTATCAATAGTGATATGCAAACTTATTTGATAGTTTGAAAAAAAACGAATTTAATTACTAATTACATTTGAATAGGTAGTTAACAATGGTGTGAATTAATTTCACATTACATTTCTAGGGTTTTGGTGTATAGATTTGAAAAATGATTCTATCTCACTTGTAATTGAAATTATAACATTCTTATATTTATAATTTAGTAACTTAAAAATTGGCTTTTACTATGATTTAAAATTTCAATGTTATAATTTAAATAATAAATTTATTAAAAATATAATTTAAATAGTAAATTGATTAAACCTATGAAAATTTATCAATTTGATTTTAATAAATATTTACTTCCTAAGGAGTTTCAACAATTTGATCATCCGAATCCAATGTACTTGGAAGGAATGGTCTACGGATGTAGGCATATGTTTTATTAAAACTTTTCATATGTAGGCATTTGGTTTATTAAAACTTTCGTTTTCTTTTTCGTTATGTGTTGGATGAATGGAGAGTTTAGGTTCTTGAAAAAGAGGTTTTCTTTCAGAAAATCAAGTCTTTATATACATTTTTCTAGTAGTTTTAATGTATTCTTGGTTGTATTCATTGAACAATAAACCTGTTAGAGGCACAAGCAAAGTATTTCTCTTCTCTACTGCAAATTTGTTTCTTGAAATTCAAATTTTTTGTATTTTTGTGGTTGAAAACTACATACTTCTACTATCTTTTTAAAAAGTAGTCAGTTGAATATAGTCTATTGTGGTCCATATTGGACCAATGGAGATTCAAGATTCTTGAAACATAAATAAGTGGGTTGGAAGTGATTGGATCTACCCGAAATTTTAGAGGTTAGTTAGGCATGGCACCTGCAAGGAAGGCAGACAGGAAAGTGACCCTTGATAAGGCAGCATGGATGTTTAATTTCAGCACATCTATTGGGATTATTATGGTTAACAAAGGTCTAACGACTCTATATGGATTCACTTTAGGTTAGTCTCTGGTTTTGTAAATGTCTTACTACTTAATGTTATTAGATTTAAGCATTTCTAATTTCAGAGTTTATTGATATTTATTCTTTGGTTTGATAACTCTATTTGGATTTTTACTTGTTTTCTATACAAAACATTAAGCTTTATAGTACTTGTTTTCTGTACAAAACATTAAGCTTGAAATGATACTATCAAGAAAAATAATATAAAATCCAAACTTCAATCTAATTCTAATTTAAAAAGGAAAAATAAATAACAAAACCGAGCAAAATATGGTTTGAAGTTTGAACAAAGGAATTCACCTAATGACATCTAAAGCTAATTCTGATCATGAACTGATATCCAAAGCTCAATTCGATGTTTCAAAATTAAAATTTTGAACAAAGTAAGTCACGTAATGACATCCAAATCTAATTTTGATAACATAGTGACATCAAAACTCAATCTAATCTTTAAAAATTAAAAACTGCCGAGTGAAATAAAGGAGGAATTTTTGTTACTCTGAACACGCAAGCTCAAACTGACATTTTGAAAGTGCTGAGGAACGAAGAAAAAAATATTTTCTTCTTGTTTGTGAAATCCTTTGGTATACCGGGATCTCCAACAAGCCCTTCAACACTTTTTTTTCAGTACGAACTTGATTGTATTAAAATTTGATAAGGTCTTTTACATCAATGTAAACAAAATGGTGGATACAAGACTAAGTAATTATTTCTGCTATAGTTCCTGAAAGCTAATATGAAAGCATAAAAGGCAGAAAGTAGATAGAGAAAAAGGGATCTATATGTGTGATATACATAAGGAAACAAAACTTTACCAGATTGATTATTTGTATAGGTAAAATTCCTTTTAAGGAGCATTCTCTGCCATATAGGAGAAAGTTATGCATTTTGAAAGAAGAAAAAAGCAGTTCCAGGGTACACACTATTTAGTCAATTTAGTGTGTCCTAAATTGCTATATTAATTATCAATCCGGGAGTCGTAAACTAATGAAGTGTGGCACACTATATGTGCAAGACAACCTCTTTCTTATTGTTGTTTTCGATTTTTATTTTGTTTTGGGGGTTTTTATCTTCATTTATCTTCTAATGTGAATGGAAATCCTATCATTGAGTTTTAAGAATACTCTAGAAGGCAAGTATGGATATGGGTTTTAAGGCAATTATGTCCTCTATAATGATTTCTAGAACTTAACACTTCAGAGGGTCTTAGAACATACTAGTGATGAAATTAATACTTGAATTAAGAATGAAAATGTGTTGCTATTCAAATCAATTAAATAATGAACTACTGATCACGAAACCATTATCTTTGCTACTTATCTAAATACAAAAAAAAAAATGAGTTAAGCTACTGCACTTCAATAATAAAAAACTACAAGCTAATAAAAGTAAAATCAATTCACTTCATTCATAGTCCGATAGCTCGCCATGTAGTCTAAGCTATGGCTTTAGGAGGTAACATCAATGATATGAGCAAGTTGATATCTAATTGAAGAAAAGTAAAACTAAAATCAAATCACATCATTCATATTCCGATAGCTCGCCAGGTAGTCTAAGTTATGGCTTTAGGAGATAACGGCAATGATATGAGCAAGTTGATATCTAATTGCAGAAAAGTAAAACTAAAATCAAATCACACCATTCATAATCCAATAGCACGCCAGGTAGTCTAAGCTATGGCTTTAGGAGATAACGTCAATGATATGAGAAAGTTGATATCTAATTGCATAAAATTAAAAGTAAAATCAAATCACATCATTCATAGTCCGGTAGCTCACCAGGTAGTCTAAGCTATGGCTTTCGGAGATAACATCAACGATATGAACAATTTTATATCTAAACTAACTAACAAAGCAGGTGAATAAGACTGAAATCAAAGCATAATTGGAATTAAAAAAAACTAAGAAAAGCAAAGTCAGCAGAGAGGCTAATCCCATGTCACTAGTTATTGCAAAAATTGTATGAAAATGCCCGGGCCTACTCTATCCTGAAACACACACACTGATCAGTGTTAACAACAATATACAAAGCTTGAAAAATCATGTACAGGAACGAAATGTTAATGCCATAACAAATGAAATATACAGGTGGATAACTATGAAATATGTGCACTAGAAATAAAGAAACACTACATAAAAACATTACAGCAATAACAAAAACAAAACCTCAGCATGCAGGGGGGCTCTACATGGCATTGGTCAATAGGCTATCAGTCTAGAATTATGCTCATGCAGTCATATAGAAACAGAGTCTTCTTTATATTTCAAAACCAGTTACAGCAGCAAGACTAGTGTCACGACACAGTAAAATTTTAACAGCAAAATTACATCAACGAAGACTAACTCTATGCATTTGGAAAGATGTTATTTTATAACAAAAATTCATAACTGTTTTCCTATGAAATATCTTTAACTGAGGACACATAAAAGGACAACGTCTGTAAGCTTAGCATACTAGTTGCCGAGATTATTCAATCTATCAAAAGTGGTTATTGGATTCGCATCATGGGGTAGTCTCCAGCTGTCAACATGACCCCACGGATCCAGGAAAGGCCACAAATCCTTCACGTGTTTGAAAACAGAGTCTGATTGCCGTAGGACTCCTTCGTTAGACCACTATTTGACCACCGTTCACCATGGCTTTCCTTAATGAATCCGGCTAAACCAATAGGACATGATCCATGTACAGGTCATTCTTAACTTGCCCACATGCCTTGTTTTTCCTGATGACACCTGCAACCTAGAGTTTAACAAAAATAACTGCAGAAAGTTGAATCAGCTGCGGAAAGTGGCTGCATTTTGCAGCTCATGAGCAAAATCTAAGTCAAAGAACAGACACAAAAACATAGTTAGAAAACCATTTCAATGCTCTTTTAGAATAAATATGTAATGATTTTTGATAGCTTGTGAGGTCCAAGTCAGGGGGAAAATTCTAGGAAAGTCTATAGGAGATATGTAGTTTCAGGGCTCAACATACCACCACTGAGAAGGTGTTGCATGTCCCCATGCAACCAAAAATTTGACCATCCTCCCTTCAATTCATGTTTTCTGAGACCTCTACTAGCACATCCAACCTTCTTCTCTTCTTTCTTGGTACCACTATCATCCTAGGCTTTCTCATTAAGAACCTGAATTGAGGTTGATAAGAGCTCTACTCAACCTCTTGCTCTTTTTCTTCAACTTCCTATTCTTCTTCTGCCACAGCCCAAGATGCAACATGGTGTTGTCATGAATGATCTTATTCAATCTTCTTTGTTCCTTCAATGTTTTATTTTCTCTTTTGATGTGTTTATTTAAGATCTCCAGTTCAAAAACTTCCTGTTTCAGTGATTGGATTAGAGCTTCCTGTCCTGCATTAGGCTGGGTAGATGAAGTGCCTAGATCTATGGCAGTCTTCACCAATGACTCGATATAATCATACATTTCTTGCTGGTTTGGGTCTATCTCAAGTGTAGTATTTTTTGAGCTGACCCCAAAATCCGGTTGGGAATGACTGATCTCAAAATCTCGCCGAGAAGGACTCATGTCAAAATCTAGATGAGAAATAGGAGTATGGTGTGGGCTATGGCTAGGAGAGATTTTTGAAGGCTGTTATGGTGTTTCCCTTGCTAAGTCAATGAAGTGGGGCCCTTTAGTTTGTATTGTCCTCAATTTCACTTTAAGTCTGGAGCTTCTCCTTAAATTTTGTGAGCTAGTGTCCTCTTTCTCCACACTCTGTTTTTCTTTCCCTTTCTTCTTTGCTGCAACTGATTATTCTTGAATATAAACTAGTCTTTCAGGCAGTATTTGATGCTCCTCTTCTGAGGAAGGTTCTGGGGTTTGATAGGCAGCATTAATGTTTCTTTTTCCCTTTAATTTTCTTTGCTTCCTATCCTCAATTCTTTCCCTCTTACTTTCAGACAACTTCTCTTCTTGATTAATTTCTTTGGCTATGTTAGTAGGAGTGTCTTGAATTCTCACACTTATTTTCTTTCTCCCACTCTTCCTTGCTGAGCTGCTCTCTGGTGTTTCAGGTGGATCTTGAAAGAAGTTTCTAACCAAAACTGTTCCCAGGTGTCCTTCTTTTCTTTCAACTATTTTTCAATCAAAATTTTCACAAGGCCGTGATCGTACAGGTGGGGTTCTATGTCCTCCAGATTATTTTGGACAGTTGTGGACATCTTTTTCAGGCTATTCAATTAAAAGTAAGAAAATTGAGAGTTTGATTTTCTAGAAAATTCATCAGCAACTAGGTGTGGTACATATACATGTACCCAAATCGTCCTTCACATGTAATAAACTTCTGGATTATCAACAATAGACTGGCCCACTTTTCTTCTAAAACATAGACAAGGATTCCACGTTTGAAAATGATTATATCCATACCTGGATTGTGTAGGATAACCCTCTAGGCCCTCTCATCGAAGATTTTATTTTTGAACCACCGTTCTCCCTCATGTGGGAGTTTTGTTGCGGCTGCTATAGATGCCTCTATGACAAAAAATTTAAGGTCTCCAACCTCAACTTCCACACCATTAAAAGACCTCGCAAAAGTCTTTGTAATTTCTTTATTGTAACCTTTGAATTTCGGAATGAACCGTAGCCACCATGCCTTCCTTAGTATTCTTTTCACTTATGGATACCCCTCCATGAATTTGGGCCCTTCCGATTCTGCTCTCAACAAAAGACCCATTCCTTCCTCCTACCTTAAAATACGTCTACGTGAGTAATGGATTGATGGAGGTGAGAAGGCTGGGTTAGCGGGGAATGGACAAGGTTTATGGAGAAAAACCTGTGATTGTAAATGGAAAAAAACAGAGAACAAGTAGCGGGAATGCATTCACGGAGCGGGGTGGAGGCTTATGTGACAGGGTAGAAATGACAAACGGAATAGTATGGGAATAGAATGAACTTGGCTTTTGAGATAGAAGGCCGCGGAGTAGGCGTGAGTATGTTTTCAAAATGGCTGCGGATTTGTGCGATGGGGAAGAGTCGTGATCAAATCGATTACGTCCCCATAATTACCCGGTTTAATAGGTGGAGTGTCAAATTATAGCTAAACACGAGTTAAATCTGGAGGCTGATCATGAGGCTGTTTAAAAATTAATGCAAGGTTCGTGGAGGAATCATGTAAAGGTCATGGAATGATTACAGAAGCCATCAGTGCCAATCATTACATATAATGGAGCCATGGTTTCATAACTATATAGAATGTGTTTTAAATTGCTATTTGAAATGGATCTTACTCATACCTTGGAATTTTTGCCACTTCCGTCCATTATCATTTAATTAGATGCTCCTTGTTGATGCTTTTAGGTGCTTCATATCTTCAACATATTTCCTTTGTCATACCTACATTTGCTTCTTTTTATTATTTGGCTAACGTCTGACTATCATTGTTGAAAAATAGAGTGCTAGCTGCAAAATCAACAACTAGCTGCAGAATCAGTTTGCAGCTGCGGAAATAGGATTCAGCTGCAGAAACTAATACAGTGAACATATGACTGAATGGAGATGGATGAATGATGACTAAGTGAATGAAAATTGGTCATGAAAAGACTTTTGTTGGCGGAATGAAATGAAATGAAGTGAAATGGAGTGAAGTGGAGTGAGATGAAGTGAAGTGACATCAAACTGTGAAGTGAGAGAGAGACCTTTTTTTTTTGGAAAATATAGGGCATCAGAAGGTTCTGATTTTCGCCTTGTATTTTCTGTATAAGACTGCCAATCAGTGATTGGTTTTCAGGCTTATACATTTTTTTTTTTTTAGAAACAGAGAAAGAACAAGGACTAGGATGGTGGAGAAGAAGGATTCTTCTTCACCAGCCTTATTGCAGAATTATCGTGAAAGATTTTGACAAATTCCTCCTTTGAGAGTGGCTTATGATAGATCTTTAGTCGGTGACCATTCACAATAAGAGGAGTTTGATATTCATTAATGGTTTTGATTCTTACTGCTCCATTGCTAAATACTTTGTCAATCTCATATGGCCGAAGCCAATGAGTCTGAAATTTACCTTTGAAATCTTTGAACTTGGAATGAAATAGCAATGCCCAATCTTCTTCTTGAAACTTTTTCTCTTTGATGTATTGGTCATTTCACTTAGCTCTTTGATATTGAACTAGATCTATTCTTAGGATTGCCTCTTGTCTGATCTCATCTAGTTCATTCAACTGCTCCATTCTATGCTTTTGGGCTTCTGATAGATCCATTCCCAACTAAACTGCCATCTTGAAAGTTTTAACTTGGAACTTAATGGGGAGCAGGAATTCTTTCCCATAAACATGTTCATAGGGAAAATGTCCTATTGTATTCCTCCATGTAGTTCTGTAGGCCCATAAGGCTTTAGGAAGCCTTTCTACCCAATCTCTTATGTGTAGATGAACAGTCTTGGTAATGATGCCTTCAAGAACTTTGTTCGTAGACTCTACTTGACCATTTGCTTGCGGATGGTAAGGAGTAGATTTTCTATGTTTGACTTTGTATTCTTCCATCAGCTTCTCCATCAAGTTGGATATGAATTGACCTCCTTGATCTGTCACAATTTCTCTTGGAACACCAAAGCGAGTAAAAATATCCTCATAAAGAAAACTAATAACGAAATGCTCAGTAGAAGAAAATAATGCTTTAGCTTCTACCCATTTAGTGACATAATCAGTGCATACCAATATATAATTTCTTTGTTTAGATGGTGGGTTAATAGGTCCAATGAAGTCTAAAGCCCATTTTTCAAAGGGTTTGATGAGTACTTGTGGCTGCAATGACATTTCATTTGAAAGGGTAGGTTTCCCTTCTCTTTGGCAGCTGTCACAACTTTTGACATATTGTTTTGCATATTTAAAGAGGGATGGCCAATAATATCCTAAAGAGAGGATTTTATAGGCTATCCTTTTTTCAGCAAAGTGTTGGCCACATGGTTCATCATGACATGCTTTGAGGATATCAGGCATTTCATCTTCCCTAACACATCTTATAATCAAAAGACATGGCCCTCTTTTAAGCAATTCGTTAGAAATCCATGAATATTTTGAACTCTCCTGAATAATATTTCTTCTTTCACCAGGAAATAAATGTGGAGGTAGTTTCCCTGTAACCAAATAGTTAGCTATATCTGCATACCAAAGGGTCTTAGTAGTTATTGCAAATAAATATTCATCAGGAAACTTGTCCTCTACAGGAGAATCTTCTTTAGTATTTTGAATCCTAGATAAGAAATCATCTACTATATTTTGTTTCCCTAGTCTATCCAACACAGTAATATTGAATTCATGTAAAATTAAGAGCCACCTTGCAACTCTGCCATTAGTAATAGTTTTGTTCATTAGATATCTAATTGTAGAATGATCAGTATGAATAAAACTTTCATAGCCTGTGATATAATGTTTGAACTTATTGATTGCATGAACAATAGCTAACAACTCTTTTTCAGTCACAGTATAGTTCAACTCAGTGGGAGTTAAATTTTTACTGGTATAGTAAATGGCATAAGGAACTAAATCTTTTTGTCCCAACATAGCTCCTAGAGTTGTATCTAAATCATCTATAGAAATATGGAAAGGAAGATTCCAATTTGGTCCTCTCAAGATAGGCACTTCAGATATTCTTGTTTTCAAAGTTTCAAATACTGATTGGAAATCAGGACCCCATTTGAATTCACAGTCTTTTGTAAGTAGTTTGAAGACTAGAGATGCTATTTTGGTAAAGTTTTCTATAAATCTTCTATAGTATCCAGTAAATCCCAGAAAACTTCTAACATCTTTTTGACAATTTGGAATAGGCAACTTGGAGATGACTTCGACGTTTGATTTATCAACTTTAATCCCATCCCCTGAAATATGATGTCCTAAAACAATACCTTCAGTAAACATCATAAAGCATTTTCATGGTTAATAAAAGTTTGGTTCTTTACATCTTATAAGGACTTTTTCCAAATTTTCTAATGCCTCTTCAAACGAATCACCATAAGCTGTAAAATCATCCATATAAACCTCTACACAATCATGGATTAGATCAGAAAAAATTCCTACTACTGCTCTTTGGAATGTTGTGGGTGCATTACATATTCCAAAAGGAAGCACTCGATAAGCAAAAGTTCCCCATGGACAAGTAAATGTGGTCTTATCCTGATCTTCAGGTGCCACCTGAATTTGATTATAACCACTAAAACCATCCAGAAATGAAAAGTACCTTTTTCCTACTAATGTATCTAATACTTGATCGATAAAGGTCAAAGGAAAGTGATCCTTCAAAGTTGTTTTATTCAATTCCCTATAATCAATGCATACCCTCCATTTACCATTCTTTTTAGGTACTATAACCAAAGGAGAAACCCATCGGCTGTCTCAAATTGGATAAATGAAGTTTACATTGAGTAGTTTTTGGAGCTCTTCTTTCACTATCTCCCTAAGATTTGGATTCATCCTTCTCGGAGGTTGTCTAGTTGGTCTACTATTTTCCTCAATATAGATATGATGGATGCAAGTCTTAGGGTCAATACCTTTCATATCAGTATACTCCCATGCAAATGCAGTAGAATGTTTTTGCAAGATTTTGGTTAGTTATTCCTATTGTGACTTTTCCAAATTTTTGTTGATATTCAATGTTGTACCTGGAAAAATCTCAATGGTAGAACTACCGAACTCTTCCATAGAGTAAAGATACATTTGTCTTGATGATAAATACTCAATATCAGAATCTAACTGAAATTGTGTGTGGTCATATTCTGAAGGTGTTTCAAAATTTTCTAATGTGTTCAGAATTTGACTATCTTCACAAATTTCAGAAATGGTAAAGAGAGGTTTTATACTATCCTTATCATCAACCCATTCATTGTCTCCTACTTCTGTAATTGCTTTTGCTGGAGGATAGAAATTGAATTTCTTTGTCGAACTACCATCAGAAATGTACATATCCCCAGATCTAAGACTCATGAAAGCATCAGCTGTGGTTAGCCAAGGTCTTCCTCAGATGAGTGGGTGCCCTCCTAAATTACTCTTGGGAGTCAAAATCATGAAATCTACTGCATATTCCCAAGAATCTAAGAAGACTCAAATATCTTCTAATACAACATCTAGTTTGATTATTTATCTATCTGCAAGTTGCAATAAGGTGGGTGTAAAAAGAAGATTAGGAAGTTTAGCTTGTTCCATAGTTTGTCTAATAATATTGATAGCAACCCTTAAGTCAATCGAAGTGTTTGGAATTTCTATCGCATTTATATGTGTCTTGACAATTAGACTACCTGGATCTACATACTTATGCATGGTATTTTTTCCCATCGTGATATCTGCAATTTTTCCTACCAGGTGGATTCTTCTTCATGACTATGTAGACCCCACAGACACATACCATTTTGAACAACGCCATAAAAAAAATCTCTAGGAAAGCCCATCTAACATGTTTTTTATTCCTACGATTTTGCCTTTTTATGCTGAGAGATCATGGGAGGAAGAGAGTTGAAAAGGGCTATAATGTTCTCAAAACCAGACTTAAAATATTCCTTACTATTTTGGAATAAAACCTTATTCCTCATTTGCAGATAGACCAAAAGACTAATTGTGGAAGAGGTCTCCAAATTGCTTTCTAATTACTCCACCATACAAAAGCTTCTTTTAGTGAAGGATACGAAACAAAATTGAACCCAAAAAAAGACGCAAGATTCCTCCAAAGCTTGAGAGTGTGAACACAATTCAAGAACATGTGGGTGTTGTTTTGTCCCTTTGCTTTGCATATTAAATAGATTCCAGGACTGGACCATTTCCTCTTTTGTAGATTCTCCCATGTTAGATTTTTATTATGAAAAAAAGCCAAGAGAATATGATATTTTTATAGGGACTCCTAGTTTTCCACATTGAAAAGGGGAAAATGTTGTCAGATTGAGATATGTGGATCTTAGCAAGGGATAAGGAGATGTTTTTTACACAAACATTCCCCTTTCCACTATTCCCCTTCTAGATGAGGGCATCCTCTGCTTCAAAATGACATATACCCTTGTTTCTCATTGACCACACAATCTGAGTCCACTATTGAGCTAAAATTCCTTTTAGGCCCAGAATTGTGGCATTTTTCCAATTGGGGAGAGGACCCTGCCAGTCAGTAGTGACCTGGTTCTAGGTGAAAATCCCTTTTCGATGGAAAAACTATATTAATTGTTGTTAAAAAGTAATATCATCTCCTCCACCCGCTATAGGGTCAAAACCTATGATTAACTTCTTACCTGTTTGGAAGCTCCAAGCAAGGTTTTGAAGGAAAAATGATTCTATTTTGCGAAAACTCATCCAAATAGTTCATCCTTGAGAATACCCTATCATCCATTTCTTTTACCAAAAAGAGATATCTCTATTGCCCATATACTTCTTCTTTATAGATCTACTCCATATGATGTCCCCAAAAACACCTCGCCATAGAAACTTGCATAGAAAAGCCAACCTGAATTTCTGGAGGTCCACGATTCCCCATCCCCCATGCTTCTTTGGGAGAGTAAGATTTGGTAGTTTTGACAAGAATATTTTCTTCTTTACTTATTTCCTCCCCAAATATAATTTGTTGTCAATCTGTTCAGCAAAAGGATATCACTCACCGAGAAGTAAAATAGATGGGCCCAATACACTGATAGTTGAGCCAGCATAGATTGTGCTAAGACTGCCCTTCCTGCCATGGAGAGACACTTATATTCCCATCCTGCTATCCTTTTGAAATAACGTTTACAAATCCACAACCAATCAGTTTTTGAATATCCCATTGGTTTAAGATGAAACCAAAGATATGTCATGCCATCCTTTATGGGATTCGCTTCAATGTTGAAAAGTTGAACCAGATATTCAATATTTTCCATATTAACATCCCCATGATAGAAGGAGGATTTGTTTTCATTTATAAGGAGACCTGTAGCTCTTTGGAACTTTTCCAGAATTTCATGTACACAGTTCTAGGAGAGCCGACAGAGCATTCCAAAAATAAGGATATCATCCACAAATAAGTTATGAGAAATGAAATTTCCCCTGCTGATCATGAGAGGATGACAACTATTCTCCATGACAGCCCTTTTGATGTGAATAATTAATGAATCCATTGCTAGAATAAAAAAAAGAGGGGATAGAGAACACCCCTATCTCAGACTCCTGGCAGCTGAGAAAAAAGTAGATGGGACTCCATTGATTAAAATAACATAATTTACATTTTCAATGCAAGCCATTATCCAATTTGTACAATGATAATTTAGTCTGATTTTAATAAGAAGAAATCTTAGAAAACCCCAGCCAAGGCAGTCATACGCCTTCTTAAGGTCTATTTTCAGAATGGCTGCCTCCATTTTTTTTGAGTGAAGAGAGTGCAAAATTTCCTGAGTAATTGCAACCACCTCTAGATTGTTCCTTCCCAGAAGGAAACCATGTTGTTCCTGAGTCAAGAATTTGGATAAAGTGCCTCTAATTCTGCCCGCTATGATCTTGGATATTATTTTATAAATGGTATTGCATAGAGAGATAGGTCTGTAGTCCAAGAAAGAGGTAGCTTCCTTCTTTTTGGGTATAAGAGCAATATAAGTAGAAGAGATGATATGGTTTACTTTGCCCGTAGTTCTTGTTTCCTCTACTATACCCAGAAGGTCTTTCTTTATCATATCAAAGAAATGTATGAAAAACTCTATCGTCCATCCTTCAGGACTTGGACTTTTGTCTTTCTTAAAAGACTTCAAGACCATCAGGAGCTCCTCCTCGGTAACAGGATAAAAAAACGATCATTTTGTTCATCATCAAACATGGATGGGAATAGGTCAATTCCCCATAGAATGTCCTCAATCCCACAATCCCCATTCCTTTTGTATGATTTCGGAAAAAAAAATTACTGCCTCTTTGGCAATGTCTTCCTGAGAAAGAACCAGATTACCCTCCTCATCTTTGAACTCCCATATAACGTTTGTTTCACACCTTTTTTTTGCATATCTATGAAAAAAATTTGTGTTCCTGTCACACTCTTTTAACCAAATTTCTCTGCTTTTCAATCTCCAGGTAGCTTCTTCTATGGCAAGAAGGTTGTGCTTTCTTCTTTCCAATTCCTTTATACGACAATGCAATTCAAAAGAAATGTTATTCTCAGACAATCTCACAACAATCCTATCCAACTCCTTTTAATATCTTCAAGAGCTTTCTATTAGAGTATCTCTTTTTGGTTTTCCAATCTTTTACACTTTTCCTGAGGGAACCAAGACGACACAGGAAGGAATGGGTAGGGGAAGATAGGTCTTGAGGAGAGGAACTATGCCACGATTCCTAAACAATATTGTTAAATTCATCATCCTCCATCCACACTCTATTGAATTTAAAGGGATACACCTTCCTGATTCCCTGATTTTTCCACTGGAAGAAGATAGGTCTACGAACTGAGATGAAACACTTAATAATAATGGAACTCCCAGTCAATCTAGCAAACTATCATGGATAAGAAAGCAGTCTAGTATTTTTTCTAGATAAACAGCCTCAGGTCTCTTGTTATCCCAAGTTGGGTCCATCTGAGAGGGACATATATCAACAAAGTTATGCTGGAGAATAGCCTCTTTTATGGTTGCGGCCAAAAGGGTCAATTTTCTGGCCTCTGCCCCAGACTTTATATTTACTCAAAGTACAATTCATATCACCAGCTACTATTAAAGAATAAATTTCCATTAGCTTCGAAGATAAGAAATGATTATAGTAAGAAAAATGATCCTTATATGGAGCGTAAACATTCAGAATATGAATAGAACCAACAATGCCAGGAAATTTTGCTAGAAGCAGAATGGAGTCAAAACATTTGAATGCCTTTGTTGTAATCCATACTGGGTCCCAAAGGACAACAAGACCCCCAGATTGACCATTTTCCTCCATCGCAACAATAATCCATGTGGGAAACATACGCCTGAAAAAAGATATGGTTTCAGGCCTTCTATGCATTGTCTCCTGAATGAGGAGAATCTTAGACTTAGAAGAGATAAACAAATCCTTTAGGGCCAAGAATTTTGGGTCCGTCCCTAGACCCCTAATATTCATAGATAATATTTGAGTCATGAAGGCTTTTCTCCAGGCTGGCTTGCTCTAAGAGGCCCATTGACAAAAATATCGATTATAGGAATGTCTTTAAGGGAGAGGTCTCAAAATTCTTTTAGGGAATTATCCTTCTTGCCTCTGAAATGCCTACTTCCTCTGTTTTGCTTCCTTCTAACAATTATATTCCCCACCAAGGTATGACTAATGAGAGGAGAGGAAGCCTTATGAGGTTTGTGAATAGTGAGATGTTGAAGTTCGAGGGATTTCTTCCGTAGATGTAGGTCTAGATCACTTCCCACAGAGTTTGAAGGAGATGAAACAAGCAAATTTTGAGGGGTGACTGAGATCAAGGCACTTTCCCTCTTACAGTAGATGAAACTTTAATAGGAGACGGACAAGACGATGGGATATAAGTGATGTGAGAAGTAGATGGGATATCAAAATAAGGATGAGGAATTGGTAAGGGAGATCGAATTTCTTTACTAGGGGAAGGTTCGAGAGGAAGAGGATTAGAGTGAAAGACTACTTCTCTCCCAGGTGGGGAAATAGATTTTCAGGGGGCATTGTCTATGGAAGATATATCCTTATGAGATTGATTTTCAGAGAGGAAGGATGCACAAGAAAATTCCTGTTAGGGGAAAATGATTTCTGGGGAATATGCTCTGAGGATGGACCAGCCTTCATGTACAGGCTTCTAGACAAATAGGGAGACGAACCAAGAGGAGAGGATAAAAGGGACTTACTTGTTGGAGAAGATCTCCCAATGGATTGATTCCTTATGTCCCCAATATTTCTCTGCTCTCCGTCTGAGAATTTTGTGGAGGATTTATCATAGAATTCCTTCTCTTTGAATCTTCCTCCTCGATGACGAAGACAATTCTTTTTTAAATGCCTAGTTTTATGACAAGCAGAACATCGGAAAGGAACTCCCCAAAAATGAAGCCTCTGTTGAATATTTAAATCTCCCTAGAAAAGATCAATGTGTTATGGAAATCCTCCTCTATATTCCTTTTCAATTAGAATCCATGCCACCCTTTTATCCTTAGTGCCGAGACAGTTTGGGTCCACAAAGACAAATTTCCCTATAGCATTTCCTATGTCTGTTAGTGTCTCCTTCGTCCATAATTCGATGGGGAGACTAGGTAACTTAACCTAGATGAGGTTTTTTGATGGGGTGTTACGCAACAGATTATATCCAATATACCATTTGTGGAGAGCAAGAAGCTTCTATCGTGAACTCATGGAAGGGCCTGGATTGTTTCCAGATCTTGTACACTTAAGAAATGAAAACTATACCAATCCTCCATGAGTCTGACTATCATGGGAATGTATCCCAATAAGGAATTCCATTTAGAACCAAGCCAATTTCTCATCTGAGCATCATCCATGACAGGAAAATGCTAACGACCTACAAGCGCTCCCTTCAACACTGACTTGATAATGGTTCATATAAGCATCTATGTTGATCATGTAAAGAGATTTTAAAGAGATTTTAAAATTACCATAATAAGGTTACATTGCTCGTTTCCACATGTATGGATAGGAACATAATTTCATTTTATATCTATTTTTTTTTATTTAGACCATTAAAAAAGTTAATGCTTTTTATTTAAATTAATTATCGAAAATCTCAATTTTATTAATTAACATTGCTAATTTCAATTATGGAACTAATTAATATATTATATATATATATATATTTTTTAATTTAATTAAAAATGTCAATTCTATCGGTTAATTTGAAATACTCTTTTTAATAATTTAAATTAGAAAAGATATTAGTTATTATAAAAAAAAATAAAAATTTATTAATTTAAAAATTCAGGCTTCTTGAAATTTCAAAAATAAACTCCTTGAGGTGAATTAATGGTTCAATATATTTGGTTATTAGTAATGTATAATTTTATAATAGAAACAATTTTTAATCATTTAATATGAAGTATTTTCCTTATTCAATTGGTTTGCAAAAATATTTAAGTGGTTGAATATTTTTTTTAATGATTGTTTTGCAAAATATTTAAGTGGTTGAATATTTTTTTTAATGATTGTTGTATTCATGTAAGAACTTTGTTGCTTTTAAATTGGTGGTGATGATGACACGTTATATATTTAAGTATTTGTAACAATGTATTGAATTTTACATATGTTGGAATTGTTAGATTTAAGTAATACACATATTTGTTTCTATCTAATTATATATGATCTTAAATTAATTTATTTAATATTGAACGTACTCTTATAAAGTATTTATTTTTACCATTTATATTTAAATTGTTTCTTCTGTACTAATGGCGTTATTCAAAAATATTTTTCTATAATTATAATATATATTCAATTAAACAACTCAACCAACCAATAATTATTTCCAAGCTCACAAACTCATACCTATTTTCAAATCTCAAAACCCATATATTATAGAAAATATTTTATAAAATAATACGTAAATTATAGACAGATTCATATAAGCATCTATTTGAACATGTTAAAGGAGATTTTAAATTTTCTTTTCATACTTATAAAATGGCATAATAAAGGTACATTTTTTATATTCCAAATGTATGATGAATAAAATTTAATTTTACATTTTTAATTTAGGCCATTAAGAGATTAAAGTATTTTATTAAAAATTATCTAAAACCTCAATTTTAAAATAATTAACATTTTTAATTTAAAATAATTTTTTTTTTAAATTAATAGAAAATGTCAATTATTCAATTAATTGAAAATACTCTTTTAATTATTAAATTAAAAAACTATTAGTGTTAATTATAAAAAAATGTAAATTATTATTAAAAAAAAAGACTATCTTTAAATAATAAAAAATTTGTGGTATTTTATTCTCATTTTATGGAAGAGAAAAAAACCTCTAGCCTAACCCCAATCATTAAAATAAACCCAATTAAATTTAACTAAATATCCAATGAATATATTTTTCCCTTGATAATTTAATAACAATTTTCCGATCCATAATAAAGAAATAACACATAACGTACTAAGCTTGCAACTAAAATAAAATAAAAGGAAACCAAACAAATCCATTGAAATTCAAACACATATATGCCACTATAATGATATAGCCTTCCGGGTTCAAGGGCACGACTTTACATTATTTTTACCCATTTTTTTTTAGTATAGGCTAAGGCATGGTCACGTGTCCGTAAGAAGAATTTTATGTATATGTCTATCTTATTTATAGACTTGAAAAAGTGAACCATCTCAAGTCATTACTTTTGCTTTAGATTTATCATCTTTTAAATAACATTGTATTATAGTTTTTGATATATTAATATAAATATAAATTTTTATTAATAAATAAAAAAATGATATTATGCTGTATGAGGGGTGTATTAAATGTATCTATTAATTTTAGGATACAAGGAATATATTAAGTCATAATTTCTAGTTAATGTTAGAAAATTTCAAAGTCTACATTTACAACTCAATAAATGTTGGTGAAACCCTAATTTCAATATGTAATTTTTCGATATATGTACATTTTTTTCTTGAGAAAAATTAATAAGACTTCATAATAGTTTTAAATAAAAGGTCAAGATATTTTCTATTATATTGAAGTAAAGTGTTTTACAAAAGATAAGAGGGGCCTTGTGCATGCAGTCTCTCACATTCACCTAATAAATACTATCACAAGTGCATAAAATTGGGTTGATATATTAGTTATACTTAAAAGTATTAATTATATTTTTACAAAACATTTTAAACACTTTACATTTGCAAAACTGGAAAACATAGAACTCAAAAAACTCAAAAATATTATTAGGAAAGTGGTTAACAAACTACTAAAAAAGTGACATAGGTTATTGAAAATCTGTAGCAAGCTCATCAATTACTATCAAAGAATTTATATCAAAGAATTTATATGAAAGACAATCACCTCCATGTAGGGAATCTCTTCCTATTTAATTTTATCATATTAAAACATCTCTAATTTAAGAGTTTATTGATATGCATTTCAAATGTCAATAACCCACATATTATAGAGAAGATTCATATACCATTCATCTATTTATCTATTTTGATCATGTTAAAAGGATTTTAATTTTTCTTTTCATGCATTTTAAAATTGTCATAATAAAGATACATTTCTTCTTTCCACATATATGGATAAGAACAATTTCAGCCCATTAAAAAGGTTAATGCATTTTATTTATATTAATTATCCAAGATCTCAATTTTATTAATTAATATTTCTAATTTACATTATGAAACTAGTTTATATTTTTTAATTTATTGTAAATTGTAAAATTAATATATATATATATATATATATATATATATATATATAATAATATATAATATTTAATATATATATATATATATATATATATATATGTATAATATATATATATATATATATATATATATAATAATAATTAATTATTTAAATTATTAAATACTAATTTATATTTTTTTAAGTTATTTAAATTAATAAAACTAATTTGATAGTTTTTTTAAAATTATTTAGAAGGCCATTCATCAGTTAACCTTTTAAGTTTTTTTTTTTTAAGTAATTGAAATGTAGAAAAACATTAGTTTTAATTGTCAAGAAAACATAAATTTTATTTATGTAAAAAAATAAGAATATTTTTTGGTTTTTTTTAAAAGTTAAGACTACCACGAGAGCTAATAATTTGTATTATTCTTATTTAGGAAGAAAAAAATTCCACCGCGACTTCCCTAGAGTTTGGTTATTAGGATTGTTAAATAATTGTATAATTTTTTATCATAGAAACAATTTTTTAAAGTCATTTTTAATATGAGATTATTTTCTTTATTCAATTTGTCTTGAAAAATACTTAGGTGGTTGGATATTTTTTAATAATTGTTGTATTCATGTAAGATTTTTGTTAGTTTTGAGTTGGTGGTGATGATGACATGGTCAAAAGGTTTCATTTAGTGAATCAATGATATAGAACATCATTTATAGTATATCAATGAATATCTTACTTTCATTATATATTGAAAATATCTCGTATTATATCTGTCCAATTTCAAAATTTCCTATTTTTATTGAATATCTTTTTTTTCCTTTATCTTTTTTCATAAGGACATTATTGTATGAACATATTGTCAATACTGCCAATTGTGGGAATTGAATCTTGGTGGGGTGGATTCCATTCCTTCCTCCCAATCATGAGAGATAACCCTAATTAACATTTTACTAAATATCCTATAAATTTATTTTTTTTCTTGATATTTTTAAGACTATTTTTTCTATCCCTAGTAAGAAGATATGACATAACTATTATAAGTTTGGAAATCAAATAAAATAAAGAGAAACAAAAGAAGTGCATTGAAATTCAAACATATATACGCCACTATAATAATATAGCCTTGGGGTTCAAGGGAAAGACTTTATATTATTTTTACCCATTTATTTAGTCTAAGACATGATTATGCTCTCCCCAAAAACGATTTTATTTATATGGATATTCTATTTTTAGAATTGAAAATGTAAACCGTTTCAAGTCATGACTTTTTCTCTAGATCTATGATCTTTCAAAATTGAAAGAAACTTTAT
>APFE030924567.1:2256-35240 GCA_000404065.3 Pinus taeda
GAGAATGATGAAGGCTCATTTTGTATGATCGTGCTCATGATGGTCAGGTATCCCTGATACCTATTAGGTTTCTTACTTACACGAAAGGTTCCTTGGGGTGCAACATGTCCTTCAGCATCACCAAGTAGCCCCCTAAGCCATGAAGGCCTCTTCCTAGAAGAGGAAAGCTCATGTGGAGGAGGATCAATCGGATCGATGGGTTCTTCTATATCAGGCAGTGATTCATCATCCTTTTCTTTCGGTTCCCTGGTGTCGGCTTCTTGAGAGCTCCTCAAATTCGGAAGATTGTCCACCTTGCTGAGAGCCATATCTTCATCAAAGGTGACATCACGACTAATCACAACTTCCCTTTGATCAGCTACATAGATTCTATAGCCTTTAGTATTTTCACCATAGCCCACAAAAATTCCTTTCTTTCCAAATGCACCCAATTTATTTCTTTTCTCTTTCGGCACATGAAAATATACAAGGCTTCCAAAAATTCTAAAAATGAGAAACATCAGGTTTCTTACCAATGAACTTTTCTTCAGGAGTCTTGGAACCCAATGCTTGATGAGGGCATATACGACAATGTTTGTAGTTTCAGCCCATAGAAACTTCGGAAGTCTTTGATCATGTAGCATGGCCTAGACAGCTTCCACAATCGTACGGTTCTTCCTTCCCGCCACACCATTCTGCTCAGGAGTACATGGTGTAGTAGTCTCCCTCTTAATGCTAGCCTCAGATATGCCTGAGTGGACCAATTGTAATATATCAGAGGTCTTGCTTTGGCTTGAGGGGAATGGTCCCCTTTTGAGCTTTCCTTCGGCACATCTTGGACATACACCTTCTTTCTCTACTCGGAGTTCGAGCATCCCTGTCACCATTTGTTTTACACCGAGTATAGCTTTATAATGAAGGGGGGAAAACCTCCGATGCCAACCTTCCGGCTGAAGAGATGTGTCATAAGACATGAAACCTAGCAGACTTCCATCGACCTGATATAATGAATCAACACTAAACCCAAGAGTAAAGGCATCTTTAACATTATTTTTCCATATACGTACCTTGCCATTGCTGAAGGTTACCTTGTAGCCCTTGTCTTCCATTGCCGAGATGGACACTAGGTTCTTGTTGAGGTCAAGTGCATTTAATACATCCTGGTCTTTCTAGCCTTCTTGAATGGTTGTCCTCTTCCTCGATTCCCAGCTCTCCTCTTACCTTCGCTATTGAATTTTCCATCCCTTCAATTACCATGAGAGGGATTTTGATCATTGTCCCGGTGTGAGTCCTTTCTATCAGGGCACTCCCTTCCCCAGTGACTTGCTTTATTGCAGATGTAACATCGTCCTTTTCTTCCATCCTTAGGTCCAGCCTTTCCTTTTGATTTAGTTCCAGAATTATTTCTTTTCTAAGCATGAGAAGACAAAACAGTAGGAGGACCTTTAGGTAAGGGCATTTCTTGCTCTTCTACCCTTGTTTCTTCTTGAATGCATCTAGCCATTAATTCTCCGAAACCAGGAATTACATTATTGTTCAGAAGAGTAGTCCTGAACACGTACCATTCGGATGGTAATCCACCAAGAGTCGTGAGTGCCATTTCCCTGTTAGTAATAGCCTCCGCAATAGATAGAAAATCGTTCGTGATTTCGATGATCCTTAAGAAGTATGCTTGCATACTCTCATCTTTACCCTTCTTGATTTCCCTCAGCTTATTTCTAAGAAACAAAGCTTGATTTGCATCATTAACTTTAAATAAACTCACCAGTCTATCGTAGATTTCCTTGGAGGTGTTCAGGTCAGAGATGTAGGCCACCAAGCGCTTGTCGATAGAGTCCCAGATGATCTTCTTCGTTTTGACTTCTCTATTTTTCCATTTGATCCAAGCAGCGGCGGATGCATTTGATGGAGGATCAACAATATTGCCTCTTACATGGTCCAACACTCCTTGATCCTCAAGGGTTAGATCGATAGACATCTTCCATCCGTGATAGTCAGCTTTCTCACGGAGCTTGTCTTCGGCAGGAAAGAGTGTTGAGGACCCCATAGTTCTTTTAAGATAGCCTTGCCAATCTTATCTTCGGCGATTGCTCTTACTCTTGCTCGGGCTTTGTCTTCACCTTAGCCCTGATACCATGTTAAGTTATGGTATGTTCTATGCTTATAACAATTTACTTCGTTTTCTTATTATATTTCACAGATTAGCAATCACATGTACATAAAGTAAAGTGCAGATAGAACATTAAACGATCGACAGAAAACAAGCCAAGATAAGAGACACAAGATGTGGTGGCTAGCCAGAGACAAACCCCACAATGTGTGGGGAAACCCTTTGATCAAATCTTCTTTTATCTTCAATAATTTAGTAGAGAGAAATAGTACAATAAATCTGATTCATATCAGCAGTAGCAAACCCTAGGTCAGCAGCATCAGCATTAGCGGCTTCATCATCAAACTAGGGCAGCCGATATCTCACAAATTGACAGTCGAATTGGCTTGATTCCACCACCAAAAGTTGCGGCTTCCAGAGGAGGTTCAGATGAACCTACAGCGTAGTTCAGATGAGGAGATCTTCTAGTCCACGCAAGTCAATCTTTACTTCTGCAGTTGCAGCTTCAATTTCAGCAGTTTCTGGCTTCAAACTAGGGCAGTCGATATCTTGCAAACCGTTCGTCGGATTGACTTCATTCCACCACCAAAAGTTGTGGCTTTCAGAGGAGATCTAGATGGACCTACAATGCAGTTCTAAAGAGGAGATCTGATGGTCAACGCTGGTCAAACTTTGGATCTGCAGTTGCACCTTCAGGTTCAATAGTTTCCGACTTCACATGTGTGAGAGAGAGACCCTTTTCTGCGCAGTAGAGAAGAGACTCATTTCTGCGCAGTAGAGATAGAGAGATGTGATGAGATGAGTGAGTCCAATTGAGGAAAAGTCCTCCTATATTTATACACAACGTTGGTGTTTGAATAGATGCGATTGTTGGGCTTCTGAGCCTACATGAGTTGTAGGTCGGCTTGACAATAATTCCATAATCAAAATAAATTCATATCTCTATGAATACTTATCAGAATCGGATAATATTTTTATCAATCCTACACCTCTCGACGAGATGAATCTAATAAAAATATTATCAGCCATGAATAAGATGACCCACATGAAGTTTTGCCCTAGTTGCCAATTTTAACAATAACTCAACCATACTGTTTCTAGGAGTTGGCACATAGCTATAGATGTCTTGTACTACTCTAAATTTGGGTTGCCACCTTAACCAATTGTACAACTGCATCGCTATTTTATTTTCAAGTCGCGACTCTGCATAGTGACTGTTACTACAAAATCTAGTAGGCCTAGTGCAAAGCCCCACTAGGCAGATCTAGACCTTAGGGCAACAAGAGATTGGCTACCACTATCACCTCAATAACCTTTCTCCATCTATTTATTGATACTCAAACCAGAATGGAGGCTTCCCTATAAAGATCACCTAAGTGATATTCAATAAGAATGGTTCAAGGTGATGGTTGGGGTCTAATGATTTAGATAGGTTATTGGCAAAGCTTGAAGGACTAAGATAATCTTCACCAAAGTTCAAGCACTCTATCCTTAAACCACTTAAGTAAATTAGAGGGCTATTATAGTTTAGGGTTTTGCAGATTTTCAATAATGGGGCATGCAATGTGATATAACAGCCATAAAAATTAGTATTATAATGGTAAATCAACAAAGGGTCAAAACTATCAATTAGATATGCAAAATTGAGGGTCTCTAGTGGAATGTTTTTGGCTGAAACATGCGTAAAACAACAAATAAATGATGAAGTTATCCCTAGAAATAGCGTTCAACAATGCAATAAATACTAGATTTTGCTCTTAGACAATTATTTAATGCAATTCCTACTTAGAGAGCAATGACATATCAAACAAATTTACATTTTTAACATGATTTCATAGAAACAATGTTGCAAAAGTTGGACTTGGGAATAAATTGGCAAGGGTCTGAAAATTGAAAAAGTTGTAAAAGTCGGGAGGAAATTGAAAAAAAATGTCAAAAACTTGGCAAAATTAAAAGGTACAAAAACATCCTTTTTTTTCAATTTCAAAAAACTCCCGTTTTTTTACGATTTAATCCTGATTTTTGCAATCTAATTTAGATTTTTACGATTTAATTCCATTTTTTTCAATTTCGAAAAACTCGCCAAAAACTCGACCTATAAAATTGTTTGGTTGAAGACTCACAATTTGGCTATTTTATCGGGATTTAATCCCGATTTTGGTATAGAATCCCTAACCTTAACCCTAGATATCTAGAATTTAAGAGAGGAGAGAAACATCAGTGAAATGAGAGGACTTGATTGCTACCACCTAGACTAGTGCCTTGATCTAAATGGGCAACAGAGTCACCTAGGGAAAATTCAATGAGGATGACCTTGTTGAATGTTAATCTGGTAGCTTAGGGACAAATTCCCTCCTTTGGTTAGCCTTCCTCATCTAGAGAAAACCCTCTTTGCCCTCGGAATAATTTAATTTGGTCAAGGAAAATTTTTAATTTTTAATGAAAAACCCACAAGTACACGAAAGTACAGCTTGGGCGAAAGTCAAAATTGGTGATGAGGCTCATCAATAGGTAAATTATATGGACCTTAATGCCACTCTCCAGCTTATTAAAGTAAACTTTTCTCACATTTCTTTACATATTTTATTATATTTTGCTTAGTGAGAAGGGTAAAGGTGAGATGTTATGTCATGCGGCCTAATGTGCATTAATTGCAAGATTTGGAGCAGTTTTTGGCTAATTCAAGTGCAGGAACTCGAAGTAGACAAACAAGAGGGGATTTAGGAGATTTGATCTCCCTCCTTAACTTGTCAATCACTCGAAGATTCCTCCAATAGATTTCATCAGCTCGGAGTTACAAGCAGCTAAGCCCACCGAGGTCATTGGCAGCCAAGCCAATGATAGTTGAAGACAAGTTAATCTCGAGTTTGGGAGCCAAGCCTCCCTAATTTTAAGGAAGCTATTGGTAGCTTCAATTGTGTAAATAAGAAGGCCTAAGGCCTCATTAGGTTTCAACTTTTTGTTGTTGTAGCCAAGAGGCATTTTCGAGCTAAAACATTGTGACTGATTACTCTTATGTATTTGTGACATTTTGATGAGAATGAGAAGCATTCCCTTGATCCAACACTGAGTTGACTCAAAAGGTTGAAGCTCTTGGGTTAGGGTCCAACCCTAGCAGTAGAGGTTCCTCTTTTTGTATATGTATGCTTAGATTACATTCATAGTTAGTTGCTGAAGTGATTTTTGTTTTGTTTAATTTGCAAGTATTTGGATGATTACTTAGTTTGTTTCCATTAGTGAAAAGATAGATCAGTGGCACAATAGTGAAAGTAAATACTTCAGAAGAGCTTGTGGTAATGGCCTCTGCCTCATCTCTCTTATAGAATCATGGTTTGAGGGTCTCACTCTCATAGCCCAAAAACAGATTTATTGTTTGATCACTGCATAACTTAGGATTTCTTGTTGAATAAATAATTGTTTCTCAATTTCTTAGAAGTACCTGCAATTGTCATTTTGGTTTCTTGAGTTTGCTATGGTTTAAAAACATTTCCATTCATAGACTTAGCCATTAGCCATTAATAACTTTGTTTTTCCTAAATTCAACTGATCTTTTCCATATATAAATGAAGTTGTGCATAAATGAAGAAAAGAATGTATGTTGTTGCAAGAGTTTCTGATTTGCAGGGAGATGTCATCTCACCAGCCTCATCCATGTCTTCTCCACCTATGCTACCGAAGTCTACCAACCCTTAATCCGAATTTTTGTTTTATAGCAAAGTGGACATCTTCCTTAAGCAAATCCAACCATCTTGAAGACTTGGGCTGAGCCTTGGGTAGTGTGCACCTCCTCTGTGCCTTATTCCCCCATCAGACACCTTTCCCACACTTTATTCCATATTTCCTAACTCCCTATAGCTTCCAACCTATTTCCTGTAGTAAAACAGGACATCCTGTAGTAGAACTAGGACATCCTGTAGTACTATAGGAAACCCTGTAGCAGTCTGTTTTAATCCCGAATTGAGCAGAAATGATCATCTGAGCTTAGGTTAGGCCTCCACTTGGCTTCCATACCCTCAACACCATTCTGGACCTGTTTCCCCATACTCGTCTCCCCTGCCAAAGATCAAATTGGTTCAGTTAGCATTTACATTCATAAAATTGAATATCAAAAAGGCTTTTTTGCAATTTCTAGTTAGTACATGCATACAACAGTCACAATAGTTTTAGGATAATTTCCATGCTTATTTAGTCCAGATAACTAGATGTTAGATGCAAGGTTAAGTCAGGTCTCTTTTGCAAGAAATATGTGTAGATGCTTAGCTAGATGATTTCATGTCGCTTTATAGCACTTTCCAATTCAACACTTTCATTTCCTAGAGTAGGCAACATTTCCTTTCTGCATTAAGAATAGTTTTCCCTTTGCTACTTGGTAGTCAGACTCCTTCTAGTCAATAGAAGACTGGTTTGAAAAACCCTAGTGGTCTATCGCCCTAGTTGAAAAGTGACAAGAGTGGACCATTGCATCTATTGTGTATACAACACTGTCACCTCCAAGTTTGTACGAACCCCAGGTTGATGAAGTAAAGTTGGTAGCCCTAGGAGTTGCAACATCCTTGCTGCAATACTGGAGCTCATCAATTGGGTCTCCAAAGTGTCATATAAATACACTTCAAGGTCTCCTCATTTGCACATCACATCAACTCATCTCTTCTTCTCTCTCCTCTCTTGATTGGTTCGTATAGGTTTGAGGCAAGGAGTCTGAGTTCACACATGCAAAGGGAAGGATGGCGGCCTTGGCCCTCAGAGATATATTGGTCGACACAAGTGTAAATAATCAACAGTGAACAAAACGTATTGAGGGACCTCTGGGTGGGCAAAATAATTGAGTGAGGCAACCACCATGGCATATGTCAATAGCAGTGATATCAGATAAAACACCCACACTTTGGGTCGTAAAACTCCTCTGTTTAATTCAAACCTTGAAATTCGAAGGCATTGAATGAATCCCCTTCAAAAATCCACTCCAGTTTGACACCCTCCCATCAAAGCGATTGTGTGTTAAACTATTGCGTGTGGTCTGTAGCTCACCAGACGTGTAATGCATCTGTATGCCTTGTGGGCTCCTCCCTTAGCTCTTACCATTAGTGTGGTCTTGTGTCTCAAGAGCTTTCGTTGCATCGTGACTTGTGGTTGAATTTGGTGCTTGAGTCGTGGATATAAGTGACTTTGAAAATGAAACGCAAACCGAATCTTTTTTAAAAGAGATTTCATTTTGTGTTTTATATATTCTAGTATAATAATCTAATAATATAGAGAGAATCATGTAAGAATTATAGAGAAGCAATCCATAAGTAAAAATGCTGTTGATGTAAATGAGTTGTAATGAAAAATAATGTTAAACAAATTTGAATAAAATTGTTATGTTACCAATATCACTAAGATATTTTGGGACATTTTTTTTATACATATATTTTGATATGATTTACTTTGTTGTTTTAACTATTTTAAGTTTTGGATTTATTTAAATTTTGATCTTTAACTTTTTTTTATTGTTTGGAAATTTAATCATTGTGCAAAGTCAATTTACATTTGTATTAAAATTTAAGTTAAATTTGTAAAAATATGAAATACAAATAACTAATTTTTAAAGTAATATTAAGAAATGATTTTTTTTGGTAAAAGTCCAAAAATTAGGTATAATGTTTGAAGTTGTGAAATTTGAGGAGGGAATTAAAATAGAGTAATTGTATTTATGCAAGTACTTAAGTTATTTTTATGAACAATAAAGGTTGGGGCAACTGGTATCAACTATCAATCATGATAGAAGATGTACAACACCAAGATTAATAAGCTTTGAGTTAAATATGACACTTGAACATTTGACGTATTTTTTTGACACTTTATTGGTGCTAGTTCGATGGCTGCATGATGTCAATTCAACAAAGTGAATTTTCAAACTTATTAAATTCCAAGAATACATAATTGATCATCCACCACCATATAGTTATAATATATATAAATATTGTTGGTTTATACACATAAGTAAATTAAAGTCAATACCCCTTCAATAACTCTATCGAGGACTAGAAAATGCTAGACACTTATTACGAAGCGATATTATGATCTATGAAGACCCTTGCTTTTTAATATGTATTATTATGCATCAGGGTAGATCACCATGCATTAGGACAAGGAGGTAGAAATACCACCCTCCTTGACTTTAGTACTAGTAAGACCTGTCTGCAGGTAATAATAGCAGAAAAACTATACCCGATGTGAGCTTGAATTTACGAAAATTATATTTATTAAATCTAAATTGTACCTCAGGTTTTCATAAATTTTATTATCTATTCAGGAAATGTTGCGTGGTAAAGACATATCAACAACGACGACGCCATCAAGTAGCATCACCATCACTAACTCCACCACTGTCGTCATCACCATCGCTATCGCCATCGCCATCACCATCGCCATCGCCATCACCATTGCCACCATCGAGACCATTATCAACACCAATTGCTTCAGCACCTGAGTTAATTTGAGTGCTTCGTATATGGATTAAATCCTCGAATCAGGGCCATGGTTAGGATGTGGAAGCCATCATCAGTGGCAAAGGCAGTTGAATATGGTCGTTATGCAGAAGAGCATTTCGGGATAAAAAGGGAAGTCAAGCGACAAAACCCGTACAGCCAGGGTTTCCAGGAAAGACTCCCTGAAACCTCTTCAGGGGAAGTAGCTCGAGACCACCTCCTTATGGTAATGGATTTACCCCAAGAGGACTAGGAGTAAGAGCTCCCATGACAGTTAATACTATAGCTGATGAATCATCAAACACAAGTCCATGGAAATCTCAAGGAACTGCTAATAGAGGAAGAAACATGAGAGGAGTAACACAAGAGTACAGAGCTCCTTGTCTAGAAACTCACCATTTGACTCAAGGGGATCACCCCAGGTTAATTGTTGGGGATGTGGAGGACCGCATTTTCAACCTGATTGTCTGGAAGCTTCGTCAGGTATAATGCATAGAATAGGAAAAGAGCATCAAATACCCAAGGCAATCATAGAATCAATGAAGTAGTCAACAACAACCAGGAAGCACATCAGTCCACTAAGTGGAATCCTCAGGTATTATTAACGACACAAAACTCAAAATCTTATTTGATACTGGTGCCACTGATAGTTTGTTAAAATTGACAACTAGGTCCAAACTCCATATGTGTCATCTTATTTATGACAATTGATATTTTTCTTGGATTCCTCTCTCCGAGAGGTGTAGGATTGATCTAAAGATCATCTGATTCTAACATGTACAAATGAAGTTATGAATTTATTTTGATTATGGTCAAATTGTCAAGGTCGGCCAACAAACTTATGTAGGTTCAGAAGCCCAAAAGTCACGTCTATTCATCCTCATGGTTTGCTATAAATACATGATGCCTCATTCTCATTTGGACACACTCATCGTCACATTTCTCTCTCTCTCTCTCCTCATTGATTGGGTAAGGATTTCTGGGCCTCTCTCTCTCCACATGTTTGAAATTTCAAGAGAGAAAAATTTCAGGAGGCTGAAATTTCAAGGGACTAAATTTTTGGACAATTTGACCAAGCATTGACCAGCATGCGTTGACCTCCTTTGACTATGTTTTTGTTAGGGCTACCTCTATTTGGGCAGGCCGCATTTATGGGCACAAAAATCGAGGCTAAACGTTGATTGGTGACCAACGTTGACTACAACTAGTGTTGACTGTAGGTGGGTTGTTTGACCAGGCTCTATTTGGGCTGAATTTGATTGTTTTGAGGGTTGTTTTATCTTGCTGTTTGGAGGCTGAAGTTGACCGGTTTTCTGAGGGTCAAATCTGCCCTGTTAACCAATGTTGACTTTTTTGGTTAGGGCTCTTTTGCTACTGTTATAAATTATCAAATTTGTAAATTGTACTATCTCTCTCTGTTGAACTGTTGAAGACTAAAAGAAGATTTGATCAAGGGTTTCCCCACATTGGGGTTTGTCCCTGGTTGGTGCCACATCTTGTGTCCTCTTGTCTTGGCTTGTATTCTACTGTTTATTTGTATGTTTTATCTACATTTTACTATCATGTTGATGTGATTGCTAATCTGAATATTGATACTGGGCTGATAAAGAAATTGAAGTAAAATTGCTCTAAAGCATAAAAGATACTATTCTTATCTAAAATTAACATGGTATCAAAGCTGAGGCGAAGACAAAGCCCAAGCAAGAGTGAAAGAGCAATCACCAAAGACAGTTGGACAAGGACAAAAGGTTCATTGGGTTCCTCAGCCTACTTCCCGGCTGAAGACAAGCTCCATGATAAATTTGACTATCATGGATGGAAGATGTCTCTTGATTTGACCTTGAAAGAAAAACAAGTGATGGACTATTTGCAGGGTAAAATCCTTGAACCTTCTTCTAGTGCACTGACTATTGTGAAGACCAAGTACAATAGGGCTGATGTCAAAGAAAAGAAGATTATTAGGGATTCCATTGACAAGCATCTGGTAGCCTACATCTCTGAATTGAAGACAGCCAAGGAGATCTACGACAGGTTGGTCGGCATGTTCAAGGTTAGTAATGCTCATTAAATTATATTTCTCAAGAATAAGTTGAAGGATATTAAGAAGGGAAGGACGAGGATTTTCAATCCTATTTCTTGAGGATTACTGAGATCAAGAATGATCTACTCTCAATTGGAGAAGTTATTCCTGATAGGGAACTTACTCTCACCACCCTTGGAGGACTTCCACCTGAGTAGTATGTATTTAGAAGCACCGTCCTCAACAATGATTCTCCGCTCATGCTAAAAGGAGAAATAATGCAGGGTCTAAAGGTTATTTCCATGGAAAGCCTGGATCTAAGGGAGGAAGGAAGGGCAGGTGCTTCGTTTGCAATAAGTTTGGCCACTATGCAAGGGAGTGTCCAAATAGAAGGGACACATCGCATGGTGATGATCACAATCATTCCAGGGGCAACTTCAACAACAACGATCGAAGGAATGGCAGGTCCAATGGAAAAGGAAAAAGGAATGTGGGATATCAAGGAAATGGTCGACCCTCCAAGAAAACAAGGAACTCTAGGTATGAAGAATCAAATGTTGTTAACAATAAGCAAAAATGGCACTATCTTATATCAACCCTCTCCACTGCCTCTCCTCCAGACACTTTAGGAAATTGGCAGATTGATAGTGGTGCCTCAAGGCACTTCACCAGATACAAGGAAGCCCTCTCTAATTTGATAGAAAATGAGACAAACTTGGAGATCATCCTTGGAGACAATGCCACCTATCCCATGAAAGGAGTAGGGAATGTTACCCTTCAATTGAATCAAGGTAACACTATTTATTTGCAAGAAGTACTATATCTACCTGATCTCAAGAAGAACCTGGTGTCCATTTCGGCCAAGGAGGACAAAGGATTCAAGGTGGCATTCATTGATGGAAAGGTATGTGTTTGGAAAAGAAATTTTAAGATGCTTTTACTCTTGGGTTTAGGGTTGATACTTTGTATCAAGTTGGAGGAAGTCCATTGGGAGCCATGTCTTGCGACACATCTCTACAATATGAACTATGGCGCCGGAGGTCTGCCCACCTTCATTATAAGGCCCTCCCCGATGTGAGATAGATGGTGACAGGTATGCCCAAGTTCAAAGTAGAGCATGAAGGTGTATGTCCGGTATGTGCCGAAGGAAAACTTACAAGGGGACCATTCCCCTCAAGTAATAGCAAGATCACAGATATATTGCAATTGATCCACTTCGACATATCTGGTATGATGCACGTAAACTCTTTGGGAGGATACTTATATTATCTCAAGACTTGGATTTATTTCTTGAAGAAGAAGGATGAAGTGTTCACCTGGTTCTGACACTTCAAAGCCTTGATCGAAAACCAATCCAAGAAGAAAATCAAGATATTGAGGATTGATAATGGGACCGAGTATGAATCCAATGAATTCCAAGATTATTGCAGAGAAGCTAGCATTAAGAGGGAGACTACAACGCCATACACTGTTGAGAAGAATGGTGTGGTCGAAAAGAAGAATCGCTCTATTGTAGACGCAGTTCGTGCCGTGCTTCATGATCAAGGCCTTCCGAGGTTCCTATGTGCTGAAGCTGCAAATACGCCGTGTATGTTCAAAACTGATGCTCTCATCAAGCATTGGACTCCAAGGCTCTCGAAGAAATCTTCACTAGTAAGAAACTTGATGTCTCTTATTTTAGAATTTTTGGAAGTCCCGTATATTTTCATGTGCTGAAAGAGAAAAGAAGCAAATTGGGTGCATCTGGGAAGAAAGGAATCTCTGTGGGCTATAGTGAAAATTCTAAGGGATATAAAATTTATGTGGTTGGTCAAAAGGAAGTTGAGATAAGTCATGATGTCACCTTCAACGAAGACATGGCCCTCAGGAGGATCAACAACCTTCCTATCCTAAGGAAGGACAAAGAAGTTGACACCGAAAATCAGGGTGCAAAGAAGACGAAACGATGCCTGATGTTGATAAACCAATGGATACTATTGATCCTCCTCCTCATGAGCCCACCTCCTCCAAAAGGAGACCCTCATGGCTTAGGGAGACTCTCGAAGATGCCGAGAGACACATTACACCAAGGGGGACCTTCCGTGAAAGCAAGAAGCCGAACATGTATCAAGGATATTTGACCGCCATGAGCACTATCATTCAGTATGAGCCTTCATCATTTGAAGAAGCCGTGAAGCATCAAGTATGGAAGGATGCTATGAATGAAGAATACGAGTCAATTATGAAGAATGATGTCTGGGATGTGGTCCCTAGACCCTAAGACAAATCGGTTGTCACCTCTAAGTGGCTCTACAAAATCAAGCATGGAGCTGATGGAAGTGCAGACCTGCTCATTCACAAATGTAAGAGGGAGTTGGCTTCTGAATTTGAGATGAAGGACCTAGGACCGATGCACTATTTCCTAGGGTTGGAGGTCTGGCAAAAGCCAGGTGAAATTTTTCCTCTCTCAAGGAAAATATGTTGTGAAGATATTGGAAAGATTTGGGATGGTGGACTGCAAGCCTGTGACTACTCCGATGGAACTTAACTTTAAGAAGTTACGTGGTAGTGCTACTGGACCTGAATTGGGAAATGCTTCTGAGTATCGTCAACTCATTGGAGCACTGATGTTCTTGGTGAACTCCTGTCCAGACATGTTTTATAGTTAACACATTGAGCCAATATATGGTTGAGCCTCATCATATACATTGGATTGCCGCCAAGAATATTTTGAGATATCTTCGGGGCACAATCACTCGTGGACTGAGATACACTGCTAGAAATGTGAGGCTGCATGGTTATTCTGATGCTGATTGGGCTGGCAGTGTGGTAGATCACAAGAAATCGGTTGCCTTGAGCACCGCTGAGGCCGAATACATAGCTGCTAGTATGGCCTCCTTTGAAGTTGTCTGGTTGAGGAAGCTCTTCAGTGAGTTGTTTGGACATGTGTTGGATACCACCGTGATCCTCTGCGACAACAAAATTGGGGTCCGATTATTAGAGAATCCTGTGTTTCATGATCGCTCCAAGAATATAGATATCAGGTACCACTTTATCCAGGATATGGTACAATGAGGAGCAATAAGGCTCCATCACATTGGGACTGATGAGCAGGTCACCGATATTCTGGCAAAGGCCCTGGGGAAGGTCAAGTTCTTGGCCTTCTGAGAACGACTTGGAGTCGTGGAGAGACCCTCTTATGAGGGTCCTGTATGAGATGGCAGTGAGCTTTGGGAGCTCCGGGGGGCTTGGGGTACTTCTTGGAGCAGTGAGTAACCATAGGGTGAGTGGTTCAACCTTCCCCTAGTGGTTTGTTGTGTACAGGTGAGTGGTTCAGCCTTCCCCTGCGATACCCCTTGGTGACATGTAGTGATTCATCTTTCTCCTGCTAAGACATCCTACCCATGTTGTCTGAGACTCATGGGAAGTACCTCTCATCTGGCCAATGAGTAGGGAAATGAGGATAGGGACCATAGTACTACCGATAGACGCATTGTGTACTACTATACTTCCTATGCTAGTATGACCGATATTGATTTGGGATCAATTGGAACTGACTTTGGGTCAGTAAGAGTGGTATGACACACTCTCTTTTGATTGAGACTGACTTTGGGTTAGTAGAGAATGGTATGATACATTCTCGATCACTTCTTCTTCTTCATAGTTCAGCAGAGCAGAGTAGTGCAGAGCATTGCATTGATTGTAGAGATAGTATAGATTGGTAGATGGATTAGCAGATGGATTAGTGGATGGAGTTCTTCCTAGTTGAAAGGGAGTGTTAAAATTGGTAACTAGGGCCAAACTCGACATGGGTCAGCTTATTTATGGCAGCTGATATTTTTCTTGGATTTCTCTCTCCGAGAGGTGTAGGATTGGTCTAAAGATCATCTGATTCTGACATGTACAAATGAAGTTATGAATTTAGTTTGATTATGGTCAAATTGTCAAGGTCGGCCAACAAACTTATGTACGCTCAGAAGCCCAACAATCACGTCTATTCATCCTCAACATTTGTTATAAATACATGATGCCTCATCCTCATTTGGACGCTCTCATCTTCACACTTCTCCCTTTCTCTCCTCATTGATTGGGTACGGATTTTTGGGCCTCTCTCTCTCCACACATCCGAATTTTCAAGATGCTGAAATTTCAGGAGAGCGAAATTTTAGGACAGTTTGACCAAGCATTGACCAACATGCTTTGACCTCCTTTTGTGAGGGCTATCTCTGTTTGGGCAGGCCGCATTTCTAGGCACAAAAATCGAGGCTAAATGTTGACTGTTGACCAACGTTGACTGCAGCTAGTGTTGACTGCAAGTGGGCTGTTTGAGTAGACTTTGACTGGGTTGTATTTGACTGTTTTAAGGGTTGTTTTATCTTGCTGTTTGGAGGTCGAAGTTGACTGAAGTTGACTGATTTGAGGGTCAAATCTACCCTGTTGACCAGTGTTGACTTTTCTGGTTAGGGCTCTTTTGCTGCTGATATGAATTATCAGATTTGTAAATTGTACTATGACTCTCTGCTGAACTTTGAAGACTAAAAGAAGATTTGATCAAGGGTTTCCCCACATTGGGGTTTGTCCCTAGCTAGTGCCACATCTTGTGTCCTCTTGTTTTGGCTTGTCTTCTACTGTTTATGTTTATGTTCTATCTACATTTTACTATCATGTTGATGTGATTGCTAATTTGAATATTGATGCTAGGCTAATAAAGAAATTTAAGTAAAATTGCTCTAAAGCATAAAACATACCATTGTTGTCTAAAATTAGCATAGTTTCATTTCATCATGTGCATTAAATAAATGTGGGTTGGGAGGCTGCAAACAAAACAATTTCAGAGAAGTAGAAATGGCTTTAGGTGAACTTCAATCTGTAGATTTAAGTGTTGAGGAATGCAAGGTTGATCTAGGGATTCGTTTGACTAAGTTAAAAGTTTATGTCACATCTCTAGGAACTCATGGCCTCGTCATAGGGATGGACTGGTTAGAAGCTCATCAAGCATGGGTAGACTGTTATGGGAAAGCAATTCTTTGTATAAATGATGAAGGAGAGACGATCCAAATCCAAGGTATTAAGAGGAAAGTGTCTTTACGCTTCATCTCAACAATGCAAATGAAGCGCTGCTTAAGATAAGGTTGTCCGGTATATACAATTCAAGAAGTAAGCAAGGAGAAAGGATGTCCCTAGAGCAATATCCGGTGTTACCTGAATTTCCGGATGTCTTTCCAAAGGAACTACCAGGATTACCTCTTGAAAGAGAGTTGGATTTCACAATATAATTGAAACTTGGTACAAAACCAATTTCTAAAACACCTTACAAAATGACAGCGCTTGAACTTCAAGAATGACAAACCCAGCTGAAAGAACTACTAGATATAGGACACATCCGACCTAGTACCTCGCCTTGGGGTGCACCTGTAATTTTTTTCAAGAAGGATGGTTCCTTACAATTATGTATAGACTATCAAGATTTAAATCGAGCTACAGTAAAGAATAGGTGTCCAATGCCTTGAATTGATGACCTCTTTGACCAAATGAAAGGAGCCTCTATATTTTCAATGATTGATCTACGGTCTGGTATCATCAACTAAAGATTTAGGAAAGTGATATCTCTAAGATTGCATTTCGAACATGCTTCAGGCATTATGAGTTCACTGTGGTACCATTTGGGTTAACCAATGCACCAACAATATTCATGAACCTTATGAACAACGTTTTCCACAAATATATCAATCAATTTGTACAAGTATTTTTAGATGATATTCTCATCTACTCCAAAAATGAGAAAGAACATGAAGAACATTTACAGATAGTATTATCTTGCCTCAGGGAACACCAATTATATGGAAAGTTATCCAAGTGTTCCTTCTTTCAGAAAATGATTCATTACTTGGGTCATATTATATCTGGTGAAGGGACCTCAGTATATTCTGAGAAAGTAAAGGCAATCATGGAATGGCCAATACCGAAAAATGCGCATGAAGTGCGAAGCTTTATGGGTTTAGTCGGCTACTGTCAAAGGCTTGTAGAATGATTCTCCAAAACTGCAAAGCTTATTACAACCCTCCAACGTAAAGAAGTTAGGTATGAATGGACTGACTCACTGAGGAATGTCAGAGAGCATTCTTTGAACTTAAAATATTATTGACTAGTGCACCAATCTTGCAAGTACTTGATATGGACAAAGACATTACTGTATGTATTGATGTATCCAAGCAAGGATTAGGTGCAGTATTAATGCAAGACGGAGGAGTAATAGCGTATGCCTTAAGAAAGTTAAAACCTCATGAAGAACTCTACCCACGCACGATTTAGAGTTAGCCGTTGTAGTGCTAGTGTTAATGATATGGAGACACTACTTGGTAGGAAGAAGCTTTATGCTCAAAAGCGACCACCAAAGTTTACAATATTGGTTTACTCAAAGAGACTTGAACGCTAGGCAAAGACGATGGAGTGAATTCCTAAATGAGTATGACTTTGCAATTTCATACATTAAAGAAAAAGATAATGTAGTGGCAGATGCTTTAAGTGGAAGACCACGAATATTCTCTCTCATACCTATCGAGGTAGACTTCAGGAAGCAAGTATTAGAAAATCTCTTGAGAGGCAGTTGGTATTTAAAAGTAAGATCTGGGCTTGAAAGTAAAAATCCAAAAGAACCTAAGTTTGTGGGATATGAATTAGAAGATGATGATATTTTGTGATTTCATGGAAGGATGTACATCCTCGATAGTGAGGATCTCCGATACACCATCCTTAAGGAAGCCCATAGAGCATTGTATTGTCACATCCTGGTGTAAAGAAAATGTACGTTGATACAAAGAAACTCTTCTTTTGTGTAAGCGTAAAATGCGATATTGTCCAATTCACGGCAAAATGTCTTGAATGTCAGCAAGTGAAGGTTGACCATTGTCACCTAGCAGGTATCTTACAACTTCACGACATTCCTATGACCAAATGGGAGATAATTTCTATGGATTTTATCATCAGGGTACCTCTTACTCCACAAAGACATAATGCCATTCTGGTTGTGGTGGATAAATTAACGAAATGCGCCCATTTAATTCTCATAAGAGATACTTACGAAGTTGATGACATAGCTCAAGTATCTATAAATGAAATTATCAGATTTCATGGAGTACTTGAGAAAATCATATCAGATCCAGGTCCACGATTCACTTCAAGATTCTGGACTTGTATGCAATCAACCTTAGGAACTCAACTAAATTTAAGTACAACTTATCATCCTGAGACTGATGGACAAACAAAAAGGGTGAACTAAGTACTAGAAGATATGCTAAGAATGTATGTTATGGACCAACAATCACACTGGGAAAAGTACTTGCCCTTAGTAGAATTTGCATACAATAACAGTTACCACAGTTTAATCAGGATGCCTCCGTTTGAAGCATTATACGGAAGACCTTGGAGAACACCGTTGAGTTGGGACAGGTTAGAAGTTCGGGTAACAGTGGGGTCAAAATTAATTCAAGAAATGGAGGAACAGGTAAAGCAAATTAGGCAATGATTAAAGGATGCACAAGATAGACAAAAGAGTTATGCCGATGCTCACAGGATAGATAGGAATTATGAAGTAGGAAATCAAGTTTTCATTCGCATCAGGCCCAACTAAAACACCATTCAGTTTGGAAAAAGGACAAAGTTATCACAGCGATTTATTGGGCCATTCGAAGTTCTGGAAAAGGTTGGACTTGTCACCTATCGTCTTGTTCTTCCACCCCACTTGCATAAAGTTCATAATGTATTTTATGTATATGTATTAAGACATTACATAGCTGACAAAATATCATAACCTTCAATGGAAGGAATTGTAGGTATCAGACGAGGGAACCATCTTGGTCGAACCATTACGTATACTGGAATGTAGAGTTTGATAGCTGAGAAATCTCCTGGTAGACCAACTTAAGCTCTAGTGGGACAAGTATAGCTCTGGATCAGCTACCTGGGAAGATACAGAGGCCATATGTCGAAGACATACCAACTTGTGTTAATTTTGACAAACTTAAAACCTTATTTTTGTGATATTCTTGCTTAGTGTTTCACTAAGGGAATATCGAAATTTTGATCAATTTTGGCATTTGGCATTATTTCACTTAGGTAAAGGGGGCCTAGGGGACCCATGTGTGATTTTCAGCCTAAGAGGCACTCCAACTATAGTGCTTAGTGAAAAATTGTGGCTTTGGTGGAACATGGGGGCCACCACGAAGGCATTTTCGTCCCACATGGAGAGTACGCTCTCATTGGCTCAAAGAAGGTGGGAGAAAGTCGCTGTGGGCCCACATGGGCAACCTTGGAGGCAATTCGATAAAAGAAGGGAGGAGCTCTCATTTTGGTCATCATTCATAATTTCACATTTTGTCTTTGACAAGAGCATGCTTGAGCAGTGAGCCAAGTCTACATGTGTTGTTCAGCACACTAGGTGTTTTCGAGCAGAAATTCTAGCCCTTGCCTCGGTGGACTTCGAATGCCAGCCGAAGGAGGGAGTTCTTCTTCAACCTAATTCGTACTAGCTGCAGGAGGTCGATTTATAGTAGCAGAGAGAGCCACAACAACGTAGGGAGTGTGCAGTCACTACTAGAGGCACTCCGGGAGTTTGGGGAGTTAAGGGAATTCGAGGTGGAAATTTGGTGGGAAGGCTTGGGAAGCCTTCTAATAGGATTTGTAGGCATTTTGGGGGCGTTTCAGCAGCAGATCATCCAGGAGGTTGAATTTCCCAATAGGAGAGTTAGCCAAGCTCAAGGGGGTCGAAATTCCGGGGTCAAGCTTTGGCCAAACCCTTCATGGGTTATTTTGGGTTTCTTGAGTAGAGGCCGTGATTAAATTCTCAAAATTTTCTGAGCAGTAGAGAGGGCTCTAGTAGCTCTTCATTTTAGGCAGCAACACCATTTTTCGGGAATTACAACGCAACAGTTGGGCTGAATTGACAGAGCTTGGAGGAGGGTGATTCAAGGATCATTGTGGGCTTTGCTAGCTTGCTAAAATCAAGCCCAGGTGCACTCATTCCAGCACCTTGATTGTACTCCTTTTCCATTTAATAAAATGAGTATACAACGCTGTTTTGGAAGCATTTTCATGGTCTCATTGTCTGTTTTGGTTTTTATGATGTGTCATCTATTTTGCTTTGAATATTTACTATTAATTTTCCCTTAGGGATATTACAATTTTGTATATGGCTGCTTTATTTTAGTTAGATACGTAAGACTATCATTTTGGACATTCACATGTAAAAATGAATTTTATTTTGTCGGTACATGGATACCCATAAGAAAATGTGTTTGATTAACACTACTGATACATGATATATGTTATTTACTTAACTCTGCGGGTACATGGATACCAATATGAAATATGTTATTTAATTAACATCGCTGGAATATGAATACCAATATGAAGTTTAGTACTTGATTAACCTTGCTATGAAATCTAAATCATGAATTATGTTATGGATGAGAATATCTATAATTTTGTTTTATTTCACATATCAACATGATGGATGAGATAGAAATAAAGAATGACTACATTTTAAGATGAAAGCTAACTTATTGATATATAGGATGGATGTGACCCAGAACGTTATACTTGTATGATTTATACAGAAACTATTATTTAAATACGAATTGTTTTGAGTATATTGATGCATATGCTATAATGTATGAACAAGTGTTACATTGCAGATAACATTGTTACCAAACCAACCACATGATGACATAATTCCATGAACAATTAAGGCTCAATGAGATTCCATGATAGGGTGTTGACCTTGGTTCCACTAGGAGGGGTGGAGGTATTACCCACCGTTTATCCTCCAAAACATGGAGTCATAGGAGGACACTGCGAGTCATGCTCCCCCAAACATGTGATGATGACTGTCGGATGCCTACTAGGAAATTAGGTTGATATAGTCGACGCTGTCATCCTTAGGATCTATGAATGTTTAGATCATTATAGCTAACATCATGGAATACTCCAGTAGAGGACAGATAGGATGAGAGTGGAAGAAATTAGGAAGGATAGGATGATTCTAGAATAGCTTGGGAACCCGATAAGGGCAGGACATGAATATTATAGTTGTAGAATTTTAAAATTTTCAAGAACACAAATTTTAAAATGCCACATTTCAAACAAATTCAATTTTGAAATACAATTCTTATGTGATTATACTAATCACTAAATAATTATCAATAAACTATATAAACCCTGACTTCGCGACGAAGTTTTTGGAAGGAGGGATGTATGTAAGGGCCTGCCTACAATTACAAACAAAATGTGAATATTAGCATACATACAGGACATCCATATGATAGCTACATATGCATGAGCCGCATGTATTACACTACTATACTTACTAACTAATATTGAAATTAAAGTTTAAGTTTAGGTTGATGAATCAATTATCGAAATAAATCCCTAAACTCACCAGAATATAATAAATATGCGAAGTGGGGCATTGATATGTTTACCACCCTTATAGAATTATATGTATATGACTAATCTTTTATATTATATATATATATATATATATATATATATATATATAAAGATAATGAAATATATCAATCATGACTTAATTAGTCATAAGGTAGTCGAAGAGACCATAACAGGGGGAATTCTGACACAAGAAAAGGAGACACAGAGAGAGGGCAGTAACTTACAACAGAGCCACAGAGGAAGACATTGAGCCTGATTGTTCTTGGAACTTTGGGCATGGAGGCCAAAGGATCTGACTTCTAGATCTAGGGATCGTACAGGTAGACCGCAGATAGGCTAGGAGGTAAAGGTTGGTTTGGTAACTGCAGTAGCGGGAACAACACCACCTTCAGCTAATTACTAGGTATTCTCCTGAAATTTTAAATTCTTCTTTAAAATTTCAGTTATTCTCCGAGTAACATTTCAAATTAAGGTTTTATACTGTTTAAATTTCTAATTGCACAGTTAGGGTTTTAGAATAAATTCTCTGGTTGAATTGTCGAATTTTGGGTCCTACACAAAATAAGGTTTTAAGTTCCTCAAAATCAACACAAGTTGGGGTATTTTTGATATAGGGTCTCTGTATCTTCCTGAGTAGCCAGTCCAGGGCTATACTTGTCTCACTGGACCTTAACTTGGCCTACCAAGTGATTCCTCAGCTGTTGAACCCTATGTTCTAGTATACGTAATGGTTCGACCAAAATGGTTCCTTCGTTCGATACCTGCAATTCCTTCCATTCAAGGTTATGGTATTTGTCAGTTATGTAATGTCTTAATACAAATAATGAAATACATTATGAACTTCATGCAAGTGAGGTGGCAGTGCAAGAGAATATGCGACAGGTTCAACTTTTTCTAGGATTTTGAATGGCCCAATAAATTGGGGCAATAACTTTGTTCCTTTTCCAAACCGAATGGTTCTTTTGTCTGGTCTGATGTGGATGAAAACTTGACTCCCTACATAACTCGATTCTTTACAGTAGCTTGATCTAAATCTCGATGGTAACTATGCATTAAAAAATTTAAAGATGGAAAAGATATAGCCTGAAATTTTAAAAAAATTAACGCAAAAGGTAAAGGAATTGGAATGGAATTAAACATTGAACAAAGTAAATATAAAATTAAAGTAATGAAATATATGTTGAGGAAACGTTATTGTTATGTTTCTGTGGAAGATATTTTGTAGAAAATTGGAAGATGTAAAATATATTGGTTAGGAATACCAAAGGCAATTGTTAAACTAGATTTTCCATGGCTATCTCGTGTTGTACCTCGGCTTTCTAAATCTAAATACTATGAAGTGGTGTTTGGCTACGTTTGTGTTTTTCCAATCCCATCCTGAAACGCCAGTTGCAAAATGTTGATTAATTGGGACTACAAATGGTAATTCCATGTGCACTAAGGATTTTTCAATAAAAAAAATATGGTGATGTAATAGTAATATTATTTAAATAGTGATTATAAGCGAGAGTGGATATGAAAAAATAAATAAGAACTATTTCATTGGTATTAAGAAAAATAATTAAGAATATAATGATATAGTAATAGTATTTTAGATATATTTTTCATTGATTTAGTTAAATTATATTTAAAATTTAAAATAAATATAACTATATTTAATGTAACTTTTCTATGATTTTTATATTATTTTTAAATTGTATTGAATAGGATTTACTTTTAAGTTTCATGGTAATGTCCCAACAATTTAGCATTAAATGTAATTTAAAAATGATTATAAGATGGGTTTTCATTTATTTATGTATATTAAATTTTAATTATATTACTGTGGTGATGTTTGTTTATATATTTTGACCTGTTATAGATATTGTAGGTATAAAGATAGTTGATTAAATAGTGTCTTAGCATGTAGGATACTATAGCTTTGTAGTGACATTCTTTTACACCAAATTCTTATGAAGTAATACAATGAACAAGGAATACCCATGCATTTTAATAAGTATTATTACGCATTAGGACAAAACAACATGCATTAGGACAAGGAGGTAGCGATACCACCCTCGACCTTAGTACCAGTAAGACCTTCCTGCAGGTAATAATAGTAGAAAAACTATACCCATATGTGAGCTTGAATTTACGAATTTATATTTATCAAATCTAAATTGCACCTCAGATTTTCATAATCTTATTATATGTCCAGGAAAAACTGCGATGGTAAAGACATCAACGACGACGACACCATCGGGCAATATCGCGATCACTAACGACACCACCATCGTCATCACCATCGCCATTGCCACCATCGAGACCATTGTCAACACCAATCGCTGTGGCACCTGAGTTAATTGTTATAATGCACTCATTGGAAGCCATCTTGGAAACATTAAAAGGGTTGCCAATAGCTAATACCAAGGAAAAGCAACCTCAACTTGAGAAAAGAAACCCAGAGGAGCCCAAGGGTTTTGATTATAGACAACCTAAGGAAAATATTTCTAGGGAGCTGCAAAATATTAAACTCCTAGAATTTTCATGAGAGCAAGATGGAGAACGTGCTGAAGCATGGCTAGAAGTAATGAACAAATGTTTTGCGCTAAAATAGTATTCTTCTACCTCCAAGACGAAGATTGCCATATTTCAGTTAAGGGAAAGTGCCTTGATTTGGTGGGGAAATTTGGAAAAACAATTACACCTCATAATGGATAATGTTCCTTGGGAGTTGTTCGAGGAAAGACTTCATGCTAAATACTTACAAACTTAGTTTCAAGAGAAACAAGTTGGGGCTTTCCATATGTTAGTCCAAGATAATAAGACAATAGAGCAATATGAGATAAGGTTTATGGAACTCGTAAAATACATTCCGATGAACGTCAGGTCGAGAGCTTTGTATATGGATTGAATCCTCGAATTAGGGCCATGGGTAGAATGTGGAAGCCATCATTAGTAACAGAGGTAGTTGAATGTTCCCATTACGCAGAGGAGCATTTAGGGATCAAAAGGGATATCAGGGCAACATGACCCCCATAGCCAAGATTTCCAGGGAAGATTCCTTGAAACTTCTTCAGGAGGAGTAGCTCGAGACCGCCTCCATATGGTAACAGATTTATCCCAAGAGGAGTAGGAGCAAGAGCTCCCATAACGGTTAATACTATAACTGCTGAATCGTCAAACACAAGTCAGTGGAAATCTCGAGGAACTACTAATAGAGGAAAAAGTGCGAGAGGGAGTAGCATAAGAGGATGAAGTTCCTTTTCTAGAAACTCGACCATTTGACACAAGGGGATCACCCCAAGTTAATTGTTGGGGATGTGGAGGACCACATTTTCAACGTGATTGTCCTGAAGCCTTGTCAAATGTAATACATAGAGCAGGAAAAGAGCCATCATCGAATACCCAAGGAAATCATAGAATCCATGCAGTAGTCAACAACACTGTTGGTAATATCGGCGATATTCGAAAATATCACGATATTTTCGACAAAACAATATATCGTCGTTAAAATATCACGATATTTTCAAAATATCGCGATATTTTGAAAAAATTGGCAAAATATCAACTATGTTTAAAAATTTGAAAAAGTTATTTTTTATGCTTGCCAATATTTGCCAATATTTTCGCCAATATTGCCGATAAGATGTTTTCTGGACCCTCACCAATATTTTGCCGATACCGATATTTTCAACACTAGTCAACAACAACCAGGAAGAACATCAATCCACTGTAGTGGAATCTTCAAGTACCATTAATGATATAAAACTCAAAATATTATTTGATACTGGTGCTACTGATGGTTTCATTTCGTCATATGCACTAATTAAATGTGGGTTGACAACCCACAAGTAAAATGATTTCAGACAGGTGGAAATGGCTTCAAGAGAACTTCAATTTGTAGACTTAAGTGTTGAGGAATGCAAAGTTTATCTAGGCATCTCTTTGACTAAGTTAAGAGTATATGTCACAGCCCTAGGAACTTACGACCTTGTCATAGAGATGGATTGGTTAGAAGCTCATCAAGCTTGGGTAGACTATTACGGAAAAACAATTCTCTGTATAAATGATGAAGGAGAGACGTTCCAAATCCAAAGTATTAAGAGGAAGGTATCTTTACGCTTCATCTCAGCAATGCAAATGAAGCATTGCTTAAGAAAAGCTTGTCAGGTATATGTAGTTCAGGAAATAAGCAAGGAGAAAGGACCATCCTTAGAGCAACATCTGGTGTTATTTGAATTTCTGGATTTTTTTCAAAGGAACTACCGGGATTACCTCCTGAAAGGGAGCTTGATCTATCAATAGAATTGAAACCCGGTACAAAACCAATCTCTAAAACACCCTACAGAATGACGACTCCTCAACTTCAAGAATTAGAAATTCAATTGAAGGAACTATTGGATATAGGACATGTTTGACCTAGTATTTCACCTTAGGGTGCTCCTGTAATTTTTTCAAGAAAAAGGATGGTTCCTTATGATTATGCATAGACTATTGAGATTTAAATCGAGCTACAATAAATAATTGGTATCCAGTGCCTCGAGTTGATGACCTCTTCGACCAAATGAAAGGAGCTTCTGTCTTTTCAAAGATTGATCTACAGTTAGGTTATCATCAATTAGGAATTAAGGAAAGCGATATTTCTAAGACTGCATTCCAAACATGCTTCAGGCATTATGAGTTCACTATGGTACCATGTGGTTTGAGTAATGCACCAACAATATTCATGAACCTTATGAATAGTGTTTTCCGCAAATATCTCGACCACTTTGTACAAGTCTTCTTAGATGATATTCTCATCTACTCCAAAAATGAGAAAGAGCATGAAGAACATTTGTGGATACTATTATCTTGCCTCTGGGAACACCAATTATATGGAAAGTTATCGAAGTGTTCTTTCTTTCAGAAAAATATTCATTACCTAGGTCATATTATATTTGGCGAAGGGGCCTCAGTAGATCCTGAGAAAGTAAAAGCAATCATGGAATGGTCAATGCCAAAAAATGCACATGAAGTGCAAAGTTTTATGGGTTTAGCCGAATATTATCGAAGGTTTGTAGAAGGGTTCTCAAAGATTGCAAAGCATATCACAACCCTCCAGCGTAAAAGAGTTAGGTATGAATGGACTGAGGAATGTAATAGAGCATTCTCTAAACTTAAAAGATTGTTGACTAGTGCACCAATCTTGCGAGTAATGGATATGGACAAAGATTTTACTGTGTGTACTGATGCATCCAAGCAAGGATTAGGTGCAGTGTGGATGCAGGATAGAGGCGTAATAGTGTATGCCTCCAGGAAGTTAAAGCTTCATGAAGAAATATATGCCACACACGATTTAAAGTTAGCCACTGTAGATTTGGGGTCCTCGTTTATATATATATATATCCTAGCAATTATATCGACATCCTTGATTTACCTTGAGTTTATCATGAATCAGACGTAGAATTTAAAATTAAGTGTAGAGGAATACTTGGAAATTAGCTTGAAAACAATTCCAATTTGCTTCTGCTCCCGTTACCAAAAGACCAAAACCACCCATCCAAGCTGAGCACAACCTTGGTATTCAGTTCCAAAATACTTGCCAATTGGGCTATTTCGGTTCCCCGTGCCCAAAAGCTTCAAGAATAATGGAATCCCAGCGCTAATTCCAATCTCTAACTCTCATTCCCGTCCTCTCCTTCCAACAAAAATCCCCCCTGCCTCTGCATGCTTGGAATAAGTAACCTTGCTAGGTAGTCACCGCCTTCTTCCACCGACCTCCTTAGATTTGATTTGGCAGATTGATTTTTACGTGTAGAGTGAGGTGAGGATAAGCATATAAATCTTATATTATTTTATCTTTTATAAACTTTAAATAATAACAAATTTAATAGTTATCAATGTTTATGATGCTAATTAAAAAAAACTTCGACTTGTATAAATATATGTTTATATACATATATATTAACAATATTTAACTTTTAACTTTAAACCTTATAATGATCAATATTTATCTTAGAATGATTGGAATTTATAAATTTTATTCAACACCTTATATGTACGAAGTGTTTCATATGTATCTTTTGAACGTCGGATTTTAAGTAATATCTCTATTCTTGATAATTTAGGTGTTTTAGGCCCCTTTTCATTCATTTAACGTTTTCCTAATTATTTAATAAGTATACTAGTGCAAGGCATGCAATGTGTGCATATGTAGCTATCATATGCATACATCGTATGCATGCTAATACTCTTTTGCTTATAAATTGAAATGGGTCATTATAGTAGTGCTAGATTTAAAGATATGGAGACACTATCTAGTAGGGAGAAGCTTTATGTTTAAAATCCACCATCAGTCTACAATAGTTGTTTATCAGCAAGACTTGAATGCCAGGCAAAGACGATGGAGTGAATTCTTAAGTGAATATGACTTTGGAATTTCATACATTAAAGGAAAAGAGAATGGAGTAGCAGATGCTTTAAGTAGAAGACGACGGATATTTTCCCTCATACCTATCAAGGTAGACTTGAGGAAACACGTACTAGAACATCTCTTGAGAGACAGTTGGTATTTAAAAGTGAGATCCGGTCTTGATAGTGAGGGATATGAACTAGAGGATGAAGGATTGTTATGATTCCATGGTAGGATGTATATTCTTGATAGTGGAGATATCTGAAACACCATTCTTAAGAAAGCCCACCGAGCATTGTATTGTGCACATCCTGGTGTAAAGAAAATGTATGCTGATACAAAGAAACTCTTCTTTTGGGTAGGCATGAAACACGATATTGTCCAATTCGTTGCAAAATGTTTCGAATGTTGGCAGGTGGAGGCTGACCATTGTCATCCAGCAGGTCTCCTACAACCTCACGACATTCCTATGACCAAATGGGAGGTAATTTCTATGGATTTTATTGTCAGTCTACCTCTTACTCCACAAAGGCATAATGCCATTCTGGTTGTGGTGGATAAATTAACAAAAAGCACCCATTTTATTCCCGTAAGAGATACTTATGATGTTGTTGACATAGCTCGGGTATTTATAAATGAAATTATCTGATTTCATGGAGTACCTAAGAAGATCATATCAGATAGAGATTCACGATTTAGTTCAAGATTCTGGACTTGTATGCAACCAACCTCAGGAAATCAATTAAATTTAAGTACAACTTATCATCCTAAGGCTGATGGACAAACAGAAAGAGTGAACCAAGTGCTAGAAGACATGCTATGGATGTATGTTATGGACCAACAAACACACTGGGAAAAGTACTTGCTCTTAGTTTAATTTTCATATAATAACAACTACCACAGTTTAATTGAGATACCTCCATTTGAAGCATTGTACGACAGACCTTGAAGAACACCATTAAGTTGGGACAAGTGTTGAAATTTCTAAGTCTGACATGTTAGAAATCCCTACTGCATTATCTGGTTTATTTCACCTACTTGTTTATTTCTTAACAAGTTATTTAACCATATAAATATTGAAAATAAACACAAATGCAGTCCCAACCATCTACAGATCATCAACTGAAATAACAGACAAACACACAAGGGATACTGTTATTTTTGGATGATCGTCCCCAGAAAAACCCAACTTGGGAAAATCGGTGCCTCAGTTCTAAGGGTTTTATTATTAAGCAACTTTCTTAGTATAACTAGGGTGCCAAACTGGCTCACCCAACAAAGATATCTATCTGGCAGTAATACCTCTCTTCGAAAGCAGATATTCAGTAGGTCTGCTAGATGAAAATCTCTCCAACGCTTCTTTGAGGCTCTGCGTCAGCCCTCCTGCCCTCTGCATCACTCTGAAACCCTTTGCGTCAACCTTCTACTACTCTACGTTGGCTCTCTGGCCTTCTGCGTCACCCACGGAGACCCTGCTAGCCTCTGCGCAGTCACTCTAGCCCTCTACGTGGCTCCTGCTAGCTCTGTGTAGCCTCCTCAATCTCTGCGCTGGTCCTTCGACACTATCTATGCCTCTTTGCTATGCACTCACCGCCCCTCGCTGCACCTTAGATCACTTGTTTGAATTTTCTCAACAAACCCGTCCAAAAATCAAATTGACTTATCAATCTTGTTGTATCTCGAACTGACCCTCAAGCCTCCTCTTATACTTTTCCTATTGAGTCTTCAACGACCGAGATTAAGTCCCTAATTGACGGCTAAGATTAGATTTGACTTGATCCATGTCATTTAGAACCTTCTCACCCAGTTTTATATTAATACCCATTAATATTTTAATTTTCTTAACTTTAGACTTAGGAACTCCATTAGAAATATTAATTGTTTTAATATATCTCTAACTGGGTGGAATTTCCCGAAACCATTTCTGGGTCTTGGAGATCGCATGTGCTTTAGCCTCTCCACCAATTTTCATGGCTAGAGCACATCCGATGCTACCCCAAATCAACACTCCCTCTTAGCGAGGAATGTGCTCTAGTAATGCTCCACCACTGAACATCACACTAATCCTCTAGCACCGGTACCTGTGCTAATGCTGTGCTTGCTGCCCTTCCACTACATTGCTGCCTCTTGCACTGCTGCCGATGGCTCTGCCACTGCCACTGCTACATCTATACTGCAACTCCCTCTCAACATGGTGCATCATGCTGCCCATAGCACTACCACTGCCACAGCCACTGCTGCACTGCAACTCAGTTACCAAGAAGTAAGTAACTAGTCTACCCAAGTATTGACATCCTTGTCAGCCTAGAAGCCTCCTGATGTTGAAGCTACCTTTGTTGCTATCTAGTGCTTTCTTTGCAGCCTCTGTGTTGTTGCAAACACCTCTATGCCTCTCGCACTACTGTTGTTGGATGGTGTTGTCATTGATGTCAACCCATGGATTTGACTGGGTTTGACTTTGACCAAAAACACCAGTCATTGATGTCAAATGGTTAATGAACGTTTCTTAGCAATTGTTGGATTACATAAAGATGGCAGCTATATTGTTGGATGGTTAAAAACCCAAGTCCTAGGGTTTGGGTTCCTTGGACTGGATGTACCCCAACTTTGTCAAGGGTTTTTTGAAGGGTCAAGACTCAAAACATTGAATTTGGCTTGGAGATCCACATTATTGGATTCTCCTCATCGAGATCTTTCTAGTGATATATGGTACGCCATGTGGTTCCTCTTGATTAGAGAGATCACTGAGTTTGAAGGTAAAAACTCCAATTTCTGGGCTAGAACCCCAAGGGGTGGTGACATGACATATTTTATTGGTTATGAGTATAAAAATCAAGTTTAAGGGTTCCACATCATCTCTCATGGAGAAATGATTTTAAGGATGGATATCAAACCATTTTGTGCTCCCAAGAAGGGTCCTTCATTAATTAATAACCCTTATCTCTCCTCCATAAAGCTAACAGCTTCTTTAATTTAGACATAATTTAATTAATAAATTATGAATATTTGGTAGTCAACTCTCAAAGTAAATTCCTATTCTCAACCAACGATCACTTAGAAAACCCTTCTCTAATTTATAAAAACATTCCTATAATAATCTACCTAAGCCTAAGCTTAAGTCTAGTGTTGCGGTCCTCCTAACTTTTTAAAAAGATATACTTGAATATTTTAATGCACTATGGCCTAAATTTCATCAAGCTCCTCCAACGTCTAACACTTAGAATCCCTCTCTAAGCCTAACAAAACACTATAAAAAGGGACCTATTCTAATATCCAAACATAACATTCTCAATACATAAACATATCATCTGAAATTTTCGGTTATCTTGATCTTATCTCTAAAGTGTGCGGACTATCTATCTCTAAAGTGTGCAGACTATCTGAGGGAAGATTCGGATTCCTGAGGCAAGGGGTAGTAAAGCTAGGGCAGCGAAATCTTTCAAGTAAGGATTATTGGCTCGTGTTTTTTGTTTAGGACTGTGCATTGACAAGACCTTGGCACTTAGGAAACTGTTGTATTTTGCATTATCCTTGTTGGTTAATAGTGTATACGACAAAAATCTTGTAATACATTTGCATCACTGTGCTGCATTGAAAATTGTGACAATATATCTGAGACTGTCCTAGTGAAACAATGACATGACCTTAATTTGGAACAGTGATATGACTTTAAAATAGTAAAATGATCTTGACTCTCCTAATAAAACAGTGATCTTTTGATGACTAATCTCTTGTTGACTGCCCTAGTGTAACTGTAAGATCTTGCGCTCTGAATTCTGTTGTGTCATCAAATCAGTGATAAGCCTGTTGTGTCCTACCAGTCTGATATTTTTTTATTTTATTTAACGTCCAGTCTTTAGTTTATGCAGTTTTCAAGCTTGCATTTGGGTAGTTTCTCTTGTCTAGCATTGATCATTTTAAGGCAGGATTGTGTATAGTCTCGTGGCTGTTTGTTATAAGGTGCAGGTCTCTCAAGTCTTATATACATGAATTAAGACATCCTCAAGATCATATAGACCTGTATCAGATTTATATAAGCATATTTGAAGGCAGCTGGAATATCATTTGTAACTTTGGTTTTGGCATTTAGTCAAAAATTACTAGGTATCTACTTCTCTTGTGAATATCTGACATCGAACTTCATTTGAAGACAGTGGCAGTAAGTCCATATTAAATTAAACAATTTTAAGCATCATGCACTAAGCCAATGATTGATTCAGCATTTTATTGAAAAACCTCTCATTGCAATTTTGAACCAAAACATAGTGACAGACTTATGTGTTCTTACAAAGCAGTAAATGATATAACAGTAACTTAACATGACAAAGACACATAGATAACTGTTGATATATATATATATATATATATATATATATATATATGGGCTTGTAAGTGACACTTAGTAACACAAATAACATAGCACTTATTTTATGTGACCTTGCAGTAATAGACTTAACCATGACTTGACATCTGATATTACATTGACAGTGATCTATGCATCAAATTTGTGAACAATAGTGCACACACACAGTGAACCAATCTACCCTACAGTGACATGACCTCGACATTTGACTAAACTGAGATATCATATTTGACTAAGAATGATACATTGACATATTGACTGTGACACGTGTTCATCAATAACCTTTATTTTATCTTGACTTCAGTGAACTGAACTTTGAAGTTAGTAAACAGTGGTTCACTTACCTTGTTAAGATATTAAACTTGTTGCGTGGAAAAACCTAAGTAATCCAACTACTGTGATTTTGATTACCTTAATAACCTGTAGTTTGACATAATCCTCATAATTGACACTTGACATACATTAAGTATCACTGAAGTTATCAATTAATTGGACAAGGAAATTGTTCAAGCAGTGCAAGGTTTTACTTTGGTCCTAGGGTTTAGAAGTTTATCCTAAGGTGTTATGTCCTAGGTTTTCATTGAAGAAAAGGGTTGCATGTGCTTAGAGCAACACTTGGGTAAATTTGGACATAAAACAAATTGGAGACATCTAGAATTCAGTATAAGAAGCATATTATTTTGACATTGACTTGTAAACTTGTTAATTGACAAGACACTTGACAATGGTAAATAACTTGTTTGTAACAGCGTATTGACATGGTACAAGGGCAGAAGTGTTTAGACATATGCTGGTAGTTCTCTGTGGACAAAGCTTGAGAGCATTGGTAGAAGGTCATAGGGATGACCTAAGGAACCTTTGTTTGTGCCATCATTTGATAGCAGTGCCAAATGGTTGCAGCGTCGTGTGCAAGTTTATCCTAAGGTGTTATGTCCTAGGTTTTCATTGAAGAAAATGGTTGCATGTGCTTAGAGCAACACTTGGGTAAATTTGGACATAAAACAAATTGGAGACATCTAGAATTCAGTATAAGAAGCATATTATTTTGACATTGACTTGTAAACTTGTTAATTGACAAGACACTTGACAATGGTAAATAACTTGTTTGTAACAGCGTATTGACATGGTACAAGGGCAGAAGTGTTTAGACATATGCTGGTAGTTCTCTGTGGACAAAGCTTGAGAGCATTGGTAGAAGGTCATAGGGATGACCTAAGGAACCTTTGTTTGTGCCATCATTTGAT
>APFE030924570.1:0-25159 GCA_000404065.3 Pinus taeda
ATAGAGCACCCACATCACAACATACGAAGAGTAGGTCACCTGAGAGGTACACTAGATACGTGGCTCTTATGACTGGATGTGTTGAGTCTGAGCCATCTGCTTTTGAGGAAGAAGTGTAACAACTAGTTTGGGTTGATGCCATGGTTGAGGAGTATGACTCCATTTTCAAGAATGGTGTTTGGGATGTGCTCCCAAGACTAGTAGACAAGTCAGTGGTGAATTCCTGATGGATTTACAAGCTAAAGCAAGCAACAGATGGTAGTGTGGAGAAACACAAGGCCAATTTTGTGGCCCTAGGATTTTCTCAGGTGGAGGGGATTGATTACGATGAGACCTTTTCTCCTATTGCAAGGTACTCACCAATCAAATCCATTTTGGCACTATAAGCGCAGATGGATGGAAGATACATCATATATATGTAAAGACAACCTTCCTCAATGGCATGATTAAGGAAGAGGTGTATATTAAGTATTGAAAATGGCAACAAGAAATGCTAAAAATAGAAGTGCTAAAAATAGCACTACTATAAATAGCAGTTTGGGTACCAGTGTTGGATTGGGCAATAGGGAATGAAAAATAGAAGTGCTAAAAATAACATTCTATTTTTAGCAGTTCGGGATGGATTCCCATTTTTAGTCAGTCCCTGGACTAAAATAGGAAGTAAAATTCAAATTTGATATTAACAGCAGTTTGTAAATTAATTAATTAATTCATCTTGAGTTAATTAGTTAAGGAAAATCAAACTTGAAGTCTATGTCAGGACATGCAACAGTTTATCTATTAATTGAGGAATTTATCCATTAGTTAATGAGATAAGGATGATTTTATCTATTGAGTTGTATTGTTGGCTCAGTTAACTGAGTCAAGTCCGTTAGATTAATTTAATAGTTTGTTAATTATGACGAGTCCCGTTATTTAAGTTTGCAATGCATGTAACTACTATATTTCAGATATGAGTATTTCACCCATGGATATCATGCCATGTCCAGTTCAAACAGAGACCCAATGAGATCAAAGAAGGGATAGTGTACTCTCAGTTGGACACGAATCTTTTCCTATTAAAAGAGTCATCTGTAGGATTTATCTTCCTTCGGATTGTGTAGTATGGCTCAGAGCGTAGTGAGTGTGTGAAGAGTGCCAATTCACATCACAAGTGGCACTGGACCCAATCAAAATTGCAAAAGAAATAGGAGGTTGGAAGGGCTAGACTACGAGGTTAGATAGAGGCCTTCTGACTGTCTATGAGAGTAGAGTATTGGTAAGGCAAATCGAGCTTTGAGCTGATTCTTTTTGTAATACTACTATATTTCCACTTGTATATAATACGATGGGTTTTAGGCCGAGGCTTTCCTGGGTTATATATTCTATGTTAGGTGTGCATTGATTCCTTCTTATCAGTTTATATGTGCTTCTTATTGATGTTGCTCATGTTCGATTAAGCTTCCGCTAAATTGGTTGTAGAAGTAGATCAAGTATTTTGCTTTAGTATATTGCATTATCAGGTGATCTACAGGTGGGAATTTCTACATGGTATCAGAGCTAGCTGCTTTGTAGAAAAATTCTACATTAAGTAACTTGAAGGTTTTGGTACCTTGAACAGAGAGTCACATGTGTCTCGACTCAAGCGAGCATTGTATGGGCTGAAACAAGCACCCTGTGCTTGGTACACCAGGATCGATAACTACTTCACTGGGTTGGGCTTCACCAAAAGTGAGGCAGATGTGAACATTTACCATATTATGGTTGAAGTTAAATTGTTGATTATTATTTTATATGTCGATGGTTTGATTCTAACAGGTGATGATAAGATGATAAAGTCTTGCAAAGAGGATCTTGTACGAGAGTTCTAAATGAAGGACTTGGGGCTCATGCATTACTTTCTGGCATGGAAGTATGGCAAGGTGATGAGGAAATTTTTATCTTTCAGGGAAAGTATGCATATGAGATAATGAAAAGGTTCGATATGGAGAGCAGTAAACCAATGGAGTCTCCTCTAGTAGGTAACTAGAGGAAGGAGGATGCTACTTCTGGTGAAGTAGTGGAATATAATATTTATAGGTAGCTTGTGGGTTCACTCATGTATTTGGTGAACACATGACCTAACATGTGGTTTTCAGTTAACCAACTTAGTCAAGCGATGGTTAAGTCAACCAAGCTATATTGGAGGGCATCTAAGCATGTGTTGAGATACCTCAGAGGTACTACTTAGTATGGTATATGGTACAAATATACAAGGGGGGAGAACATTAGAGGCTTCACCGATGTAGATTGGGCAGGGAGTCCATTTGAAAGGAACACACATCAGGAGGGATCTTTAGTATTGGGCTAGAAATTGTTTCTTGGTATAGCAAGAAACAAAGATTAGTTGCACTTAGTTCAATAGAGGTAGAGTACATGGCTGCTAGTAAAGAAGCTTGTGAGACTATTTGGATGATGAAAATTTTGGTTGGTTTGTTTGATTAGAAGATGGATCCAACTGTGATTTACTGTGACAATCAGAATTCTATCAAACTCTCTAAAGATCCATTTTTTCATGATCAGACCAAGCATATTGATATCCGCTATCATCATCTTCGATATTGTGTGCAAAAGATAATTATGTTGTCGGAGTACATTCCCACAGAGGAGCAAGATGCTGATATTTTGACAAAGGCATTGCCAAGATGCAAATTCGAGTTTCACAGAGACAGGATTGGGGCAGCTGATAATCCCTTTCTTGTTGAGAGGGAGTGTTAAAAACAAAAACAAAAAATTCCAATTTAATTTGTCCTTGAATTAAATTGTAATTTTATTCTCATAATGACTTGTAATAGTTAATTAAGTTAAATTGACTTAGGAAATTCGAGTTGGAAGTCTATCTATAGTCATGTAGAGTGATCCTTAAATTTTAGGGGCCTAGGTTGAGTTATTTTGAGTTATAATTAGATAAATCAATCTAATTGAGTTATAATCAGTTAATCTAGTTCTACCTATTGGAGTAACTAGTAGATGTCTAGTAGTGGAGTAGTGCACTAGTGCATAAAAAATACCACACCAGTTAACTGAAGATTCACTCATAAATAACTCATGCATGTCAATTCAGAGGAAGACCCAGTTGAGATTAGAGCTAAGGGAGAGTGTACTATCAATTGTATAATTTTGTGAGTTGTACATATGGTGCATGCAATTAGTTGAGCACCTATGTTTGGATTGTGCAGTTATGGAGAGTAGATTTCCGAATTAAATATGGGTTACTTCATCTAGGGATTGCGCAAGGAAGTAGGGGCTTGGCAGAAAACATAATTGGCTAAGTGTTGGCTTGAGCTGGCTTGTGAGGTAGAGAGTTAGATTGTACTAGTGCAGAAATTGTTCGGGTTGAAAAAACATTGTATTTTTTTCTCAGATCTTCTGGTTAATGCAATATAGATAGTTAGGGTGTCTAGTAGTTGCTTTCCCTAGAGAAATATTCTGTTATGTGCAATTGATATTTTTCCTTTTATGCTTATTCTTTTCATCAATTAATTTTGGTTTCCACTGAAGAGTAGAGTAGATTCTTGTCTTGTGTTTTAGCATATTACATAAGATGTTGAATTTACAAGTAAAAATCTATACATAACATAACTGGCAAATGATGGTGAGAATAATCGTCATTAGATTATTCACAAAGCAAGCTCACTCATTACCAATTTTCAAGGAAAACTACACCACTTGAAATAATTTGTTGGTGGTCTATAAGGGGGGAAATTTTCGCTCATACTAGATACCTATGGTTCTAACCTATTTCCTTATGTTTGAGGAAGATAAGCTCGTAGCCAATTAGAAGAAATTTGAAGTCATACTCTAGGATCAAAACATGGTTCCAACCTAAATATTATCCACAATATATATAGTATCTCTTGTTGTTATTATTTAAGCGTACCTCCTATGGGGTCATGTGCTTTCTAATGGCATCTAACCTTAGTTGCACACATGAGAGCAAATACTATCACCACATTAGATAAATTTTGAGGTAAAAAAAGGTCCTCCTAAGGATAATGTACAATTAAAAATCACTTTATGAAAACGAATCACATCTTAGGGGATGGCATAATCCCTCATGGTTGTGGTGGCATTACTTGAGTTAAAGACACTTACTTGTCACATTCTCAATGGTGGATAAAAACTCATGGTTAACCATGGTAGTGCTCTAAATACTTTTAAAGTCATAAAGCAAAGTACGCATAATAAACGTCATTTCACACTTTTTGAATAAAATATTATTATTGTCATTTCATATTTTTTGAAAGAAACAATGCATATCTCTATACAATCTTTATATATTTACACAATTTTGAAAATAAGTATTATATTTGTATATTTTCATATATTTATTTTAAATTATATTATTCATTTTTTTATTTAAATTTTACAATTTCAAATTAAATTCATAAGTTAATATTTTATATATAATAATACAATACCTAATCATAAATATAAATAAATCTATTTTCAATACTTTTTTCTTTAATTTTAAATACAACTCAATTCATTTCATTATGATTCTATTAATATCATATATTATTATATATAATATTATGAAAAATAATCTAAGCATAATAGAATATATATTATATTCCTCTTTATACTATATATTATTTCTTCTTAGGTTATAAATCAAATCAATTCTATTTAATATAAAATGATACTTAAAATAATATATACATTATTTATTATTATATTTGATTTTATATTTGTGCCTTCATTACATATTGTCTGATATTTTTAATTGTAATAATTTGTTAAATAATATAAATTTTTTAATTAATAGTAATATTATATAATTAAGAATTTATGAATTTATATTTATAATGTTATTTAAGTATAAAGGATAAATGCATTATTTGTTCAATGATAATGACTTTTTATTTAAGAAGAATTACATAGAAGAGTTGTTGAAAGAGCACGGGGATGTGAAATACCAACATCAAGTAAAGTGCCCTCCACTTAATACAGGTAAAATGGCCTCCACTTAATAATTCTATGTTGCAAAATGCTACAACTTATTTCTTTTGGTCCCATAGACTATTTTTAGTCTCTTGTATGTTAAAATATAATTTCATTTCATTTGAAAATATCAATTTTATTTATAGTCAGATCAATACAATTTTTTTATTAATTTTATTTTGGTACAACTTGTCAATGGAATTTAATCATGGTTACATGAATTGTGGTGCAAAAAGTGAATTGCAAATTCATAAATATTATTTTATTGGTTTAGTTATTATTTTAATATATCCTTAGGAAGCCCATTTTAGACGTCAAATTTTCCCTAATAGTTACATTTAACTACTTGTAACCAAAGACCCAATATGTGTTTATAATTTAAATATTAAATATATGTAGATACATTATGTAACACATATTTTATACAATTAGTATAGCTTTGGTTGAATGCTTGGTTAGAAATTTCTAAATATATGATATGTAATTATATTTATTTTAAAAAAATAAGCAACTTAAATTAAGTAGGTGAGGTTTTTTTTTATTTGAATTTAGACTTTTAAATGACATGGCCATGATAATAATTATTTTCCATTGATATTAAATTTGGTTAATGGAAAACTAAAAAAATTAAGGAATTAATTTGATTGCTTTAACATTTTATTCTTAAAACAAGGGCTATATAGTAGCTAGTACCTACATCTTAGCTTAAATATAGCTTAATTAAACTAAAAAATAATAAAGACAAAGATTTTATCACAAAAATAAAACAACTAATAAAACCGTATTGTTTGAAGTCATCACAAAAATTAAGAATTTGATACAATTTGTTTTATATTTAACATATATACATTTTAATATTATGTTTATTTTTTTATATATATTTAGGTTTTATTTTTTTATTAATATATGTAATTTTATTATAATTAATTATTGAAATAAGTTTTTAATAATAAATAATAGTCATCTTAATTAAATATCATGGACGAAAAACTATAATTTATGAAAATGGACAATAGTAAAGAAAGGAAAAAAATAAAAAAATAAAATACAAAGTTAAATAAAAAAATAAAAACAAAAAACAAAAAATTAGTAACCAATAGAAATGAAAGTTACTAAACAACCCATTATACGACCTCAATCAGTCACCTTACAAATAAATAAATTTAAATAATAATAGAAATAACAAAAAAATGAATTACTAATGTTAAATTATGAATAAGAGGCATATATTTTTGGTCAAAGACAAACTAAGACATACTCAAAACAAAAGTAGATGTGCATATAGTAAAAAAATACCATAAAAACTTTCATAAATCTTTTTGGTTTTGGTGAGTTAACAAATTATAAAAATTGATAATATTAAAAAATATTTTGAAATTGATATTTAATGCCACTATTGTAACATATTCTAATAGAAAGTGTCTTTTATCCTCCACTTTCATAATATTACAAAAATGACAAATTCTTTTATCCAAAAATATTTTATAATTTATTTAATATCTTTTTATTCTTTTTTCAATATTGATTAATTTTTAAACTACTTATAATAAAATAATATTATTAGTATTAATCATTTTTATAATGCATTAATATCTTTTTTTTTTCTTTCTTCTTTATTATATCAATATTTTTTAATTATTCATGATTATATAATTTTACTGCTATCAGTGTTTTACAAAATAGATAACTTTCTCTTATATTCTCCATTATTTAGTGGAGAATTAACATTGGCAATTGACTCAATGAAATTAATAAAAATGGTATATAACCTTCTACCTTTCCTCATATATATAGTTCACCATAAATTAAAAATATGGTATATAACCTTTTGTCTTTCATACATGCTGGCACATTAAATATATAATCATGGTGACACCCTCAATGAATGGCAAAACAATATTAAAAAAATGATTGATATAATAAATTTTAAAACTTTTTAGATTTGTTTGACTTTCTTTCAAAATTTACTAAAAACATTCCAACTTTATAACATAATTAAAGAAAGATGCATGTATCTCAAAAAGGAATTATATTTTTTAACCAAAAGTATTATTAGAAAAAATTCCTTTCACATTGTTTTTTGAAGTGAAAATTATAAAACTTATTTTGACCATGGAATATATGGCTATATGAGAATCTATTGACTCATTTAGTATAGTGACTCCAACCATTCACTTACCTGCTTCCAAGCATCTCAGAATCTATTGACTTTCCACCAAAAATTATGGCTTGACACCAACCTTTTGGAGGTTTGTCGCCCACCTTTCAGTAGTTGTCACACGGATGGTTGGCCACTGATTGATAATATAATAGTATACCTCGGCCAATAATTTAGTGTTAAAAAAAGAGAGTAAAATAGTGAGTAATTTAGAAGGGCATTTACAACGTCATGAATGGATTACAATATATGAAGACATTAACAAAGGAAGTCACTTGATTTCTCTAAGGGGTTTATTAAAACTTTCTATATGAAATTAAAAAATATTAAATATAAGTATTAAAATATTTGAAATGGTAAGTTTTTTTTTTTTAATGTTTATTGATAATAATTGGGTTTATACTTGTGTGATATTGGATTGATTCTAATCATTATCACTATAATTTTTAGGTACCCATATGTACCTCACACATGGTTTACATGGTTAATTGGGGGATTTGAACTCATATGTACCCCACACATGGTTTATATGGTTAATTGGGGGATTTGAACCGAGAACCTCAAATTTCACAAAAACTTTATTATCACTAGCACTATAATCTTTAGGTGAACTCATATGCACTCTACACATGGTTTACATGGTTAATTGGGGGATTTGAACCTAGAACCTCAAACCTCACAAAAACTTCGTAACACAGTCATTGAGTTGCCTCCCTAAGAGCAAAAACAAAAATATATTACATTAAAAAGTTTTGTAAACTAATGTTTTCTATATATGATTTATATATATATATATATTATTATATAAATTTTTATCGAATATTGATATTTTTTTAGATGTAATTAAGTATTGAACGTTTTGAATTAAAATGAGTTTATGCTAATTTTGTATGTAGTCATTTCAAAGAAACTACATAAATATTACATACACAACATTGCTATCAATTCATGAAACAAAATAATCAAGTTTATCTATGTACCAATATTGAAATCAACGCATTATACTAAGAGCAATATAATAACTAATATAGTCAATATTAATTGAATATACAATTATTGAAATCTACGTAATATATTAAAATTGATGCAATGATTAACTTATTTAATGAGAATGTGGAAATCAATTTTAAATTTAAATTACTCATGAATATAGAATAAAGATATTGTCAAAACTCAGAATGCCAAATTATTTTATTTTTTATTTCATTAGTTCGACCAAATTTTCATCATCACAATCAGAGGCTATCTATTTGATTAGTTTTTTGTCGTCTCACTACTTAGTTTCTTTATTAAGTGTAATGATTTACCTACAATTATATCTATCTAATCCTCACAATGGTAAGAAAAAGTTTACCATGTAGCCTCGGTCCACTATAAAAACACTGAAATCAATAAATATATGCAAAAATTATAAAATTTATCTATTGTAAAAAGACTAAAATCAATACACTATATCATGAGCAATGTGTTAGATACATAAGCCATTAGGGTTTTAGTGATGAATGTGAATCTTCATTAGTGGTCTAAGAGACCTTGGAATATGAATTCAATGTTAATAATGAGGTGTTTAAATGGGTATCATATTAATGAAAAAACATCCATGCTTATCTCTCAAATTTCTAAGTAGTCTAACAATAGTATCAAAGTAAGCGAAAGCAATTCTTTCCTTCTCAAACCTGCCCACACTGCCATTTTGGGTGTTTCTCTACCATCCTCTTGGAATATGTCTACTCTACTTAGCAAATATTCTTAGACATTTTTGTGCCCATTTTCAAACTCTAGAAACCCTCATGCCCATATATGTTCCCATCTACCTCCTTATCTTTCTCTTTGCTACCAAAATCGTACTTCTCTCATTTCAAAAGCTCTTAGAATCAAACTTCATTGCTAGTTTTGTGGCTTTGGCCACACCACTATTTGTGTTACAAACCATGCCCATGTTCTAGTTGATTGGAAAGAATCCCAAAACCTTCACCTCATCCACGCTAACATTCCCCATTTGACAAAAAAAGCCTTATTTCCTCCACTACAAATTGAAATGGATTTCTCTCCTTGACTAAAGAGCAACATGAGAACATAAAGGTGGGAAAATATGAAGATAGAAAAAGTTAAAGACACGTTGTGTAAATCGCCATTTTCCTATGAATTGTGAGATTGATGGAGTCAAAAATAGTCTCAGAGCTGCAAAGATCCTATTGCAAATATGAAGAAGGTTGATACAAGCCAAAGCCACCAAGAGAGCACATTGTTGAAGATTAATAGTGCCAAAGTCATCTTGGAACTATTGTTACATATGAAGAGGTTATTTCCCAAGGATATTTTTCCTTCTAGAGGATTTTCTTTGGCAACTAGATATAATCTTTCTAGTGCAAATTCTTGTATGGTTCCAATAAGAGGGAAGACCCTAGTACCCATAGATTGTTTCATCACCATACCCGAAGGAAATTATGCTCACATAGATTCTAGGTCTAAGCTAGCCTAGAGGAATGCAATAGATGTGGGTGCTAGTGTTGCATATTCTAATATTATGGCTCAATAGGTGTGAGGCTCTTCAATCACTCTGATCAAGATTTTAAGATAAAGGAGAAGAGATAGGCTTGAATATGATTGCCAATTTTTTCCATATATGAACAATATCATTCTTGCTTTCACTCTCATTTTTGGTCTCATAACTACTCAATTTCTCCAAGGAGGAATTATTCATGGTCATATCTTCCATATGATAAGATGTATCATCATGAATCCTACTCTTACTCTTCTATCTTAGTGTATATGCATGGTGCAACCAAATTTTCCTCTAATTGAACCATTTGTCGAATCCCAGGGGCTCATATCTAGGAGGCTCGAACGTCAAGATGCTTGGCATAAAACTAAGCACGAGAATGGTTAGAAACCTTGGACAATACTGAGAGGTGGGGGGCGGGGGGTGAATCCGTATTGTGCTCTATGATCAATTTTACCAATTTTTTATTTTCTTATTTCAAACCCTGATTCATTCATCCATTAGCAGCATAACACATAAGAAGATATATGCATAACCATTAATCATAAGCAACATATCAAAGCACATAACCATCAAAGAAAATTACCATAAGTAGCAACATAAAAAACACAACATATACACATAAAGACACCAGTTGTAAGGTGGAAACCACACGAAATAATCCAATGTCATATGTTTTGCTTGATTCTTCTTCTATTATTATAAAAATTCTTCTTTTACATATGATCAATGGACACCACCATTTTATAGCCACAACTTGCCAATAATACGAGCTACCACTCGCTCTAGGCCATAACTTGTATGAACTTTGCAAGACACCACCTGCATGAAGCCACCACTCCCTCGACTTTGCAGGCCACCACCTGCTAGAAGCCACCATTCCCAATTAGTCTCACCCAACCACCACTGGACTATCCAACCACCACTGGACTATCCAACCACCACTCCCAAGTTCTTAGATCACTACACCCTAAATATGCAAGCCACCAATTGCCACACTAAAGGCCCCAACCTTCAAGCTCCTTTGTGGACCACGTTCCACAATATTTCATAATGGATTCATGATCTCTGTAACCAAACACGTGAGTCTCATTTAATCCATTTTCATATTAGACCCACAATATCCTCTATGCCCATCAATTGAATACAACCTGAACAACTAAATACAAACTTTGCAACAAGATCAGTCTCTGTCAAACATTGCTCTCATCAAAACCAATCACCCAACAACAAAATACAATAATAAACTCATCCATCACTAACATCTCTAGAAGCCACATATAACTCATACACTTATGTTATAATAATAATCTCTCCAATAAAACCCTTACAACACAAAGACATCAACAATCTACAATATGGTATGAAGTCTCTATTGCAACAACTACAACAAATTATGTCCTCTCCATGATAGAAACAACAAGGAGTCACAATGTACAACAAAAATATGTTAAACATGTAGATTTATTGTAGCTCCATCATCCTTTGAAATATGCTCCAAAATTGAGCTTTGATTGTCTCTCTAACTATGCAAAACTATAACTCACTCTCTCATACACTCACTCTATCTAACCCCTTATACTTCTCACTCCAACATATAATAATTGATGGAAGATGCAATGAATACACATCACTAATCATCATAATATTGAATTGATCTCCTTCTAGATGATGATTAATTCTAGTTGACTCTCTCTGATCTGAATGTGTAAACTTATGTGTTTTGTGTAGAGGATCAACTTACTAAACACATAAATCAGTAAATTTTAACCAAATTTTACAGCCAAATAAAGACAAAACCAACTATCTGAAACACATAACACAAGGATGATAAAGGATTTCACCCCTATTGGGCTACATCTCCTGGTCCAACTTCCAATGCAGGGCCTCTTGCATTAAAAATGTTCAAATGTATGTTTACATGCCTTACATAGCTAAAATAGTAGAACTTATGTCTCCAATAGATCCAACTCTATCAAAAACCCTATTTTTCTTATTTATGCACCTAATTTGGCCAAAAAATGACAAAGTTATGCTTGTTTCTTCATTTTCCCAAATTTTGCAGCTAACCATCCTCCAATTCGGCCTCAACCTAGCTTGAGCGCCCCAAACACGGAGCTGATGTACTCAAATTGGCACAATTCCCGCTTGGCAAGTGAATTTGTAGGATCGTTAAGGGGGCCATTAAGCCCCCAATCTCGAAATTCCACATCATGCGACTGCATAGGGAGCTGATATTCTAAGGCTACTGTCTAGCACCCTGCTCTGGTGCACCCGTGGTTCTATGGTGTGCATATGAACATGGTTCAACCCCCCTTGGGTCTGGCCCCTCTTAAGTCTACCCATGTTTCTGTGAGGGTTGTTGTGACCGTGGGATGGCACCCTTTCCTTGCATGCTGGTGGCCAGATCATGGGTCATACAACCCAGGGCTGACCCCCAACTCTTTTCTCTGCGTTGATCATCAATTTTGCGGAATTAAGAAATAATCGCATGCACACATTGAAGCATCAATCACACATATCAACACAGTATATCACAAGGAAAGCATACAGCTGAAAACCCCCAACTATCTGTATATTATATTAATTGAGAACATGTAACAATACATAGTACAATACTCCTCACAAGTACTCAGTACTATCTCCACCTGTTACACACAAACTAGCTCAGATCTGAATCAATCACTGGCTCAAATCTCCTTCGCTGCTTGGCTGCCACCACTGCGCAATCCTACATGAGAATAGATGAGAATGGCTGAACCAAACTCGTATTTCCCTTTTGTAACACTACACATCCTCATTGGCAATACTCAATCCATTGATTGTGCAAATCACATGCACAACTATAGTCACAACTGACAGCTCTCTTGCCCTTTCACTCACCTCTAACACTTGTCTCCACTGAACTGTCCATGCACTGAGTTAACTAATGTATTCTTCAGTTGCTTTATGAGTTAATAATTAGTGAATTAATTAATAACTAATTCACACCACTATAATAGGTGATATGCAATGTCGTTAATTGACACACTGTTTAGCTTTTTCTAACAAATTGGATTGTTCTATTGTTCTTTCATCTACATCAAAGAGTGTTCAATAGCACATATTCATAAATATTAATTGGCAATCTTTTTTTACACCAAAGGTGTTCCTCTGCGGGGTTGTCCTCTATCCAATATTATTTTACCGTGTGGTGTTGAGAAATGGCAACAATAAATTCCAGTTTAATTTTTCCTTGAATTAAATTGTGAATTAAAATCGAATTCTATTCTCATAACAACTTGTAAATAGTTAATTAAGTTTAATTGACTTAATTAGCTTAGGAATTTCGAGTTGGAAGTCTCTATGTAGTCATGTATATGGTCTCCCTAAATTTTAGGGGTCCAGGATGAGTTTATTTGAGTTGTAATTAGATAACTCAATTTGATTGAGTTATAGACAGATAAACTAGTTCTAACAATTTGTAGAACTAGCAGAGGTCTAGTAGTGAGTTGGTGCACTAGTGCATCCTCAGTGCTACTCCAACTAACTAAAGATTCCCTCATGAGAAACTCATGCATGTTAGTTCATAGAAAGACCCAGTTGAGACTAGAGTCCAGGGACAATGTACTATTAGTTGTAGAATGATCTGAGTTGTATAGATCATGCATGCAATTAGAAGAGGATCTAGATTTAGATTGCACAGTTATGGAAGAAGGAATTCCCAATTAAATATGGGTTATTCGTCTCAATAATTGCTCAAGGAAGTAGAGCCTCAACAGGCAATAGAAACTAAGTGTTGGTCAATGCAAGCTTGTGAGGCAAATATTTGATCATACTTGTGTGGAATTGTTCTTGTGAGAACAAGCTTTGTATTACCACTCAGATTTTTGGTTAATGCAATAGATAGTCGGGGTTTTGAGTAGTGGCTTTCCCTAGAGAAATAATTTTGTTATGTGTCTCTGATTATCTTCCCCTTGTCGATTATTGTTTTCAACGATCATTGGTTTCCGTTGTTTAAAGAGTAGAGTATATTGTTGTCTTGTGTTTTAGTACATTACATGAGCTATGAATCTACAAGAAAATCTACACGGTATCAGAGTTGAATACAAGTATACTAGAGGATATTTCGAAGTTTTGAGTTTTAGGTTACATGCGAAATTCGAATTTGTAATACATACTTCAGGATTAGGAAATGGCATTCTATGGTTTGTGGCTCGAGTATGCCTTAGAAGTAAGCTTGAATTATATAGCCTGGAAGGAAAGAATGGAGGATATGCTAGAGGATAATGGCTTGAAGGAATTCAATGATCAAGATATTCGTAAGCTAGCAGCATCGGATGCACAAAATCTAGGTGCATGGAAGAAGTGTGTGGGGAAGGCGAGGTAGATAATCCTTGAGGGAGTTCAAGACCACATTGTCTTGAGTCTCCATGGGAAGGAAACTTTGTATGCTATGTGGAAAGCATTAACGAACCTATTCCAAAACAAAAATGGCCATAGGAAGTTGGCACTAAAAGACAAACTTCGAAAAATCAAGATGGAGAAAGGCAAGACCATTCCAAAATTCTTGACTAAGTTCACTCACTATCGTGATGAGCTTGGAAGTGTTGGAATAACCATTGCCAAGGATGATATGGTGAGCCTAGATCTCCTAGGCATTCCCAAAAGTTGGAATATTTGTTGGCTTGAGGAGGGCTAACCTAGGTTCAGAGTTAATTAGCCAAACAAATCCCTGTACTATTGGCCCTTTTGGCAACAACCCGCTGAGCGCAGACTGAGGTCTTACCTGAAGCAGTATGGGGGGATGCTGGAACCAAGTTTCCACACCCTTGAGATGTCTAAGGGGTCGGTTTAGTCCAACTCTGAATACCTTCGTGCAAGTCACTTCGCACATTGTCCTAACCTGTGAGACCTTCGCGATCTGTTATAATTGCCTTCATAACCCTAACTAGGGACTGAGGTGCTTTTGCGCTGCCCTAGAAGCAATCTGTGCTACTTCCCCAAGTTATACCGTAGATCTTTCTTATCTTCTTATAACATTTAGTTATCTTCGCATAAACAGATATTTAATCTTATATTCACTTTATCAACACATTCATATAAGTTCATGCATCATATAAACAATAGAAATGTAATTTATATCTAATACATTCAATGCACAAAACAGGAAAAAGATACACAAAAATGATGTAAAACTTCTCTTTATTACTTCTCCAAAGGTTACAGACTCGACTCACCCTACGCACTCAGCTGCAGGGGTCTGCGCACTCAGCTACGGACTACTACGCCTCTATGCAATTAACTACAGAGGCTTCTCCTACTCTACAACCCGAAGCCTTGACCCTACACTTAGATAAGACTCAATTCTTCATCCTTCATTCCTTGATTCTCTAACTAATTTACAACTTAGAACCTCACTCTATTTATACAATCCCATGGTCTTCGGACCATGGGTAGATTTCTAAAGCCGACATTACATTACAAAAATGAGGGCAAACAACCCTATCACTCATTTACAATCTTCGCGCTTAGCACCCACAAAACGTGGATTCTTTACATTGATTTGGTCAAAATCTGGGCCTTAAGCCCCAAAACTTGCCTTGGGGGATCCCATGCCCAACAGGACCCCAACACAAACATCGTGACTCGCCCTCAAGTCACTCTGTCAGTGTGAAGATCTTCGTGCGGAGACCTCCCAACTCTGCCCAAACTATTGCAAGATCAGCATCGCACTGGACAACTACCTGTTGTATCTCTTGCATGCGTTGTTCAGAGACTGTTGTATTTGAACTGCTTCCTTATATCTGCTCCTGCGTTTCATGCATCTGTTTATAGTCCTGCGCCTCCTTTCAGTTACCTGGAGTGCTAAGACTATGCTTCCCACGGCTAGTCGAATAACCGGGCCACCCGGGTATGGCTTCAACCCACTACCATTCACTCTTCCTAGGAAAGGTTCTCCATTTAACTTTACCAACTACACCGCACCTTCGTCTATGACCTCCTTAATAATATACGGTCCCAGCTAAAGCATTCTAAATTTTCCCGGGAATTTATCAAACTTACTGTCATACAGTAACACCAAATCGTTCATCTTAAATGTGCGTAACTTAATATGTTGATCATGCCAGGACTTTTCGCGCTACTTTTGTACTTGTGGGTGAAAGCTAGCCAGAAATCATTCTTCCTCGAGTTCCTCCAACTATGCGAGTCTTTCCTCCAGGGCTTTGTGGTCCATCATACCTATAAGCGTTGTTATGCGTAGACTAGGCACGATGTATTCCATCGACATTACGGATTCCACTCCATAGACTAGTCGGAAAGGTGTCTGCCCCATTAGTTTCTTTCATGTTGTCCTATAAGCCCATAATACTGCAGGTATGCGTAGGTCCCAGGGTAGCGCACAGTTGTTTCACACTTCGGAGTGCTTCCAAATTCAGAATCATCGTAATCTTTGTGGGATATACCATTAGTCCCTGTCTGCAAACTACATGTCCCAACAGGTTTCCGAAAGGAACGAGGAACGTACACTTCTTGAGCTTAAGCACCATTTGGTATCTTCAGCAGGTGTTCAACATCAAGCATAAGCTCACTACATGGTGCTTAACCAGCCCAAATATAGTCCAATCATCAAAATAAACTTCCAAGAACTTGTGAATATATTACTTAAATACTGCAACAACCACGCGTGAAAAGATGGCCTGCGCATTCTTCAACCCAAATGGCATGACAGTGTATTGAAAGAAGCCCCACTCAATCGTGAAGGTTGTCTTGCTCCTATCCTTCAGCGCGATTTTGATCTGGTGGTACCTTGAGAACCCGTTAGTGAAAGAATATGCTTCCTGAATATGCTTCCTGCCCACCAACATTGTCCAACACCTCATCTATGAACGGAGTTGGGAATAGATTGTGCACACAAGCGTCATTCAATTTTATGAGATCCATGCATATTCTTATCTCATCCTTCTTCTTCTTCTTTTCCTACACCACCATTGGACTTACCCAATCAGATTCTTCCACCGGTTCAATGATTCATTCTGCAAACATTCTGTCTAGTTCTACGCGAACCTTCTCCTTGTATTTCGGATTTAAGCGGTAAGGCCTCTTCTTAACTAGATTTGCATCTGGTTTTAATGTAATCCTCATCATTCCGAAATCTTTGATGACTCCCTTTAAATCCATAAACTTGGTCAGGAATATGTCCTGGTACTCGTGGAGTAACTCAGCCACCTTATCCACCGTCGCATCGTCCCAGTAGTTGCCGAGCATTGCATACTTAGGTTCGGCCTTTGTACCAATGTTCACCCGCTTCATTTTTACTGGCGCGGTGATGTCATGGTTCTCAATCTGTGGTCCTTGAACCTCGCAATGACCTTATGTTTCTGGAATGTTAATTTTCCACGGATCTTCATCTTCTTCTTCAGCGCTTACATTATAACATTCCAGTGCGCAACTCAACTAAGTAGCCCACTCAAGCTGAATCGATTCTACTTGCTTCTGTGGTAACCTAAAGGTAGCTGCCTTTACCTCTTGTAGTGCTTCATCAACATTTTCCCACCATCTATCCTCAAAACTAAAGGTCATCATGAACCCTTCACGCAGGATATCCCATTCACTTGTCCCATGGCAGAGCTTCGTCTCTATATACAAATTCATGGGTATAACATCTAGGGTATGACAGAACAGGTGCACCCACTCAGGTTGTGGATTTTATCTAGAGACCTTCGTCCACTTGGCCAGGTGTGTGCACAGATCATCCTGTCCATCATACTTGTTTGCTAGTCACATCTTAGGCTTCCAAAATCGTGTGCGTATCATTCTCCTACACTCGAACCAGTCCTCAAAGCTCCCTTTGTGCATACCCCACCACCTTGTGGGCGTAGCGTGCAGTATCCAATTCAAGGCCTAGAAATATTGCTTTTCTGGCACCTCCCTTTCAAACTTATCTAGGAAAGTATCTACCTCACTTAACCCATCATAAGTAGGCAGATCCCTCACTTCTATCGATACGCAGCATAGCGATCTTATCATCACATTACAATTCAGCGTGGTTACCTCGTGTAACTGATTCTGCCATCGCTCTATCTCCTCATCAAAATTCGACGTATAGGAGCTTTCGCGCTCCCATGAGATCCGTCCATCCGTAGTGGGATTTACCCAGTCCCGCTCTTCCACAGTTATCTTGTAGATGCAGTCCAAATCGTCGTCGCTTTCATACTTGTGCACTGGCTCTATGTAGCACAATCCTTCAGCAGGGTCTAAGGGTATAACTATGTGCAGAGACTTCTTCTCAAAAATCATCTTGGGATTCTTCAAATTAATCACCCTGTTCGTGTCAGTGGCCCAATCAATTCCTAAGAGCGCGGGGTAGGGATTGCTGTCATCAACAATCTCTATCACTTCAAATTCTGCTAGTGTGCTTGCTCCCTTAATATCCACGGTGATTCCATGCAATCTCCCCATAGGTATTATCTTTTGTCGGTTCGTCATTCACAGCTGGATAGGAGACCATTGTAGCGTAGGCCTCCCCATGTGCTCCCATGTCTGCTTTGGCAGAACGTTCGCATCTGATCCTAAATCCATAATTACTTGGTCCATCTCATATTCTCCAATCTATGTGGTTAGCCTCATTTCTCTCCCTACCCTAGTCTTGTGTTTTCCAATCTTCCGGACTATGCGTGGTTCTCCTGGCACGGTCCCAACGCATCTGTTAATGAGTTCCTGCAATCCTTTTACAACCTTTCTATCGCGCAATAGCTTCATGCATGTTTCCAGGAATGTCGTAAACATATATGGGTCCTTTTCTAGCTCTGGTCTATCTTTTCTTTTTGAACTGGAGGCATCAGCGAAGCTCTTCTTATCTTCCATGAAGGTTTCCTTAGCGCGCTCCAAATCAAACTATGCTTCTTTCGTCGGAGCCTTGCGAACCCAAGTACTATCTTTGGGTTGTTTTCCTTTATCATCTCCCATCGTGATTCCACTTTAGAGCAAAATGTTCACATTTGGATCTTCCTCACATGGCTCAGACCTCATCATCTATAGGTTCTGAGTCAGGGGAGGCAGTAGTGCTCCCTTGTCGTGTATCCTAGCTATCAGTGTAGGACAATCTTCCATCTCATGATCAAACAAGGTACAATACAGACATGATGGGTGCATTGGATTTGTACAATCATGGGCATAATGTCCTAGCCCTCTACAGTTGTAGCATATCAACTTTCCATGACCTCTTCCAAGTCCTCATCCACCTCGGTCTCGTCTGCGCCCCTGAAATCTGGTTTGCGCCACTCCTGCATTCTGGTCTAGGGGCCACGTTTCATCCTGAACTCTATAGGTGGGAGTTCTATCCATCATTAGCTCATAGCTTCTACAAGTGCACACATTGTGTCCTACTAACCTACAAAAGTTATAGAACAATTGCTACGAATTTTGTGTGTATTTTGTAACAAATGGCAACTGTCCATAGCATGCTTTCCTCCTATTTGACAAATCGTGCACCATAAAGTAGGTGTCGCGCTAGGTCCTGCTTGTGCTTCTGGCCTTAACGACATCGGTCCTCCTCCCGTGAGGTAATTCACGAACACAGGGCAGTGGTCCTTATCATGACCATGACCCTTGCATTTTACGCACCACACCTCTTCGTGCACTTCTAATTAGGCAGTCCTATCCTACTTCAGACTCTACATCTCAAGGCACAAGCTTTTCAACTGCACGTGGATCTGTTGAACTCCCAAGTTAGGATCCTACATCGGGGTTTCATGCAGCCTCATCGCAATCTCCAAGGCCTCTACCTAAGTTATTAGCCTCTATTGCGACAACGCGTTTCTCAAATGCGGCGTTAACGATGTTACAAACCATTCGCGATGATGTCCATCCATCAAAGTCATATTAGCTTCGCGAATCATACACTTCATTCTCTGATCCAGCTCCCAAGGAGTCTCGCCTGGTAGCATTGTGATCTCTTTGAATCCAATGATCGACTATGCTTCTGACATCGACCTACTAAATTCTCTATTTAGCGCAATTTGGATATCCGCGATTCCCGCATTCGAATTATCATTAGAGTGCTTAATATACCAAGTCAGTGCATGATCCTATAGAGCACTGAACAGTGTCGCTTTCTTTATATTATCATCTGTAACTCCTTGCGCTTCCAATACGGCTCTTATCATGAACCAAAACTGGTCTGAATCTTCATTTCCTACTCCCTTTAACGCAGACAACTTTATCGCGCTTGCCATATTGACTCACAGTAGTGGTAGAGGTGGTACGGGTGAAGATGGAAGTGAAGGCAGTGAAACTGGTGGTGGTGTGGGTGGGGGTGGTATGCATGGACTTCTCTGCCTCATCAAATGGATTGCACTTCACGGAGAGAGCTTCTTGAGCTCTTCCTCGTCCACTAACAGAGGTGAAATCAAAGGGCTATTCTTTGGTCCCTTACTTCCTTCATTTCTATAGGTCTTTCCACTTTGCGTGGCTCTGGACATCAAGGTAATTGCATAACCCTCTTTTCACACAATAGCATTTTAATCCAAGTATTCAAAGACTTTACGTACTTACCTTGTGATCCTTTGAGAAAGCGTCGCTCTACTTCGCTATAGCTGACTAAAGTATCTACCACGAACTCAGTAATGAATCCTCCTATAATTTGATCAAGCCAATGATCAACAACGCTTGCGATATTATCCTCTGATGCTTCCAATATGCACACCAACTCTGGGGCCCACACAATAGGATTGTCAAGTTTCCACCTTTCTTGGATATCTTCTAGCTTCGTGATCCACTCGTACAGCTCAGTAGGGAAAGATGCGAAAAATATTTCGTGGATCTCTATGTACAGGTAGCAGTCTAACCACTTTTTTTTTGTCAGTCGCGGGTTCCTGTTCTCTTGTCAGTCTTCAATTTCCTTCTTAGTTGGATTCCAATGATACAACATCAGACATCTCTATGCAGATTTTGGTCCCGACAACAGAACCATTTGTTGGCTTGAGGGGACCTGACCCAAGTTTGGAGTTAATTAGCCAAACAAATCCTTGTACTACTAGCCCTTTTGGAAACAGCCCCCAGAGCATGGACTGAGGTCTCACCCGAAGTAGTATGGGGGGATGCCGGAACCAAGTTTTTGCACCCTTGAGATGTTTGAAGGGTCGGTTTAGTCCAACTATGAATACCTTTGTGCAGGTCACTTCACACATTGCCTTGACCTGCGAGACCTTCATGATCTGTTATAATCACCTTCGCGTAGCCCTAACCAGGGGCTGAGGTGCTTTCATGCTGCCCTAGCAGCAATTTACATTACTTCCCCAAGTTATACCCCGGATATTACTTATCTTCTTATAATAGTTAGTTATCTTCGCGTAAACAGATACTTAATCTTATATTCACTTTATCAACACATTCATATAAGTTCATGCAACATATAAACAATAGAAATGTAATTTATATCTGATAAATTCAATGCACAAAACAGGAAAAAGATACACAGAAATGATGTAAAACTTCTCTTTATTACTTCTCCAAAGGTTACAGACTCGACTCACCCTGCGCACTCAACTGCAGGGGTCCATGCACTCAACTGCAGACTATTAGGCCTCTGCACACTCAGCTGTAGAGCCTTCTCCTACTTTATGACCCGAAGACTCAACCCTACACTTAGATAAGAGTCAATTCTTCATCCTTCATTCATTGATTATCTAACTAATTTACAACTTAGAGCCTCGCTCTATTTATACAATCCATGGTCCACAAACCATGGGTAAATTTCTAAAGCCGACATTACATTACAAAAATGAGGGCGGACAACCCTATGACTCATTTACAATCTTCGCGGTCCGCACCTATAAACTGTGGAGTCTTTACATCGGATTTGGTCAAAATTTGGGCTTTAAGCCCCAAAACTTGCCTTGGGGGATCCCGCACCCAAAAATATCTATCAAGACTCTGTCAATGGGAGGGAGAAGCTGCCAGATTGGGAATGACTGTGGTCTGATTTGATGCAGGAGGAGATTAGAAGGAACATAAGAGATGGTTCCTCATCAAAGACTGATGATGAGTAAAATTGCACCTTAGCGAGTAAGGCAAGGAAAGGGAAAGGGAATGCATCCCATTCCAAATCGGATTCTTTCCATGGAGGTAAGAAGAAAGACATGATGGAAGTTAAGTACTTTCATTGTCACGAGCTGGGAAATTTTGCTATAAATTGTCCACTCACGAAGTCCAAGAAGAAGTCCTCATGAGGAGCGGTGGGTGAGGCTTTGGCCTCTCAATTCGAATTGAAATTTACTTTCATTGAATGCATAGCGTCATCAATGATGGGTAGTGTATGGTACCTTGATAGTGGAGCTTCATTCCACCTGATTGGTGACAAGGACTTTTCAGTGACCTGGAGGAGAAAGATCTCTAGATGCATATCGAGATGGGTGACAACAAGAGGTAGAGTGCTACTGGATTTGGCACAGTTACTTTTCAAAGGGAGAAGGGTACTCCTCTTACCTTGAGGGATGTTATGCATGTGCCCGGGTTGAAGAAGAACTTAGTATCAATCACCATGCTTGAGGATAGAGGCTATGATGTCATCTTCTCGAAAGGAAAGGCGTTCCTTCGACACATAGACGCGGGTCAAGTAAAGAAGATAGGATTATAGTTAAGAATCTCTATAAGCTAGAGGTAGAGGATTGTGCTGCCTTGCGCACGAAATTAGAGAAGGTGCAGAGCCAAGACGTTGGCAAGTTGTGGCATAGGCGATTGGGCCACTTGCATCATGGGGCTTTGAAAATCATGCAGCAGATCTCTACTGGTCTTCCCAAAGTTACACTAGATCAAGTTGATACATGCAAGGGGTGTACTTTGGGAAAATACACCAAAGCTTCCTTTCACGACAGAGATAGTCAAGCAGAGGTGATTCTAGAGCGAGTCCATTCATAATTGTGTGGACCATTCCCGACAACATCCACGGCCAAACACAGGTATTATGTTATATTTTTTGATGAGTTTTCTCGTAAATGATGGATATTTTTCATGTAGAAGAAGGATCAAACTATCACAAAAATTTGTGAATTTAAAGCATTGGTCGAGAAAAAGTCTGGAAAGAAGGTTAAAGCTCTGAGGAGTGATAACAGTGGTGAGTGTGTCTCAAATGAGTTTAAGAACTTTGTTAGAAAATTATATACTACAGATCAATGGAACACATAAAATATTGTAGAACACAAACACAGAAAATGGATAAAACAAGAGAGCCACAGATATACATGGTTCACCCAATTTGGGCTACATCCACAGTGAAACAGCCAGTCCTTCCTTTAATATTATCTTGCAAAATGAAGAGATGCAACCTATATCAGATCCGTTGTAATTTCCTCTTCGATCTCACACAATCTCCTCTCCCTTTCTCGCTTAGAATACACATATACATAGATGCAATACAATTCCCTCATATATAGCGAGGGGTTTCCTTCTAGGGCAAAAAACCCTAAATTAAACATAACTTCTACTATCAGAGCATTCGCCTAATGAGTAACTCATATTGACTATGAAATCACAATATTTATTAAGATAATTTTACATATACTTTTAACTTGAGGGGCACTACCTCGAACCCCCGCCAAGGGGGGGCTCATAAAAATCATCGTCATCCCTCCTGGACCACTCTGGTGGTGAACAAATGAGCGGCGTTTCTGCCCCATTACGAACAGGGGTCTAATGTGGCAATACCTTTGAATAAAGAATATAATCAAGCTCCACGCACAACAAACTTCTATGCAGTAGAATGGATTAAATGGGAGTTGACGACACCCCATAAACCGTAGCAGAATGGGATGGCCGAGAGGAATAACAAAAGCATTATAGGGCCAGCACGAACGATGTTTCATGATTAGGGCCTACCACTACACATGTGGGCTGAGACATGCAACACAACGGTTTATGCACAGAACCGTAGCCCGCATCAGATTCTTGGGATGAACACACCAAATGAGGCTTATACCGATAAGAGGCAAGATGTTGGTCACTTCTGTTATTTTGGGTCATTGATGTATTTCCATGTGACCAAAGATGCATGGAAGAAGCTTGAAACAATGTAAACTTTGAAACAGGAACTAACACTTTGCAAAAAACACCCTCAAAACGAAAAGTGTTGATGTTCAAATAACATCATTTTTTTTCCAATGGTAAATTTTGTGCAAAAAACACCCTCAAAACGAAAAGTGTTGACACTAGAATAACACTTTTTTTTTCGAGGGCAAATTTTCAACATTTCAAAATAAAGGCGTAAAAGATTTTTATAATGACCCGAAAAACATAAAATGAAAAAAATGAAAAAAACAAAAACAAAAAAAGTTAAAAAAAATAAACAAAACGATTAAAATATATATAAAAACAAAAAACAAAAAATCAAATATATAAAAAAGACAAAAAGAGATAAACATAAAAAAAAAATAAAAAATAATATTAAATTAATCTATAAAATAAGAAAAAAAACTAAAAAAAATTGTAAAAAAAAAAATAGTAAGAAAAATATTTAAAAAAAATAAATACCTTGAAAGCCATAAAATTGGAAAAAAAACAACAACAACAACAACAACAAAAATTAAGTAACTAAAAAAAAAAACATTAAAAAAAACTAAAAAAAAAAATTAAAATTAAAAACAAAGTAGATTTAAAAAATAAAAATAAAAATAGAAAATAAAAAAAAAAAAATAAAAACTACTAAAATAAAAATTAAAAAAAAACAAAAAAACAAAAATATACTCAATAAAAAAACAAAAAAAAACAAAACCAATAAAATAAAAAATATATGTAAATTTCAAAATTTAAAAAAAAAAAAAAAAAAAAAAAAAAAAAAAAAACATATATATATATTAAAAAATAAAAACATTAAAAAATTTTAAAAAAGAATTCAACCATTATTAAAAAAAAATATTTTTATTTAAAACAAAATAAAAAAAATTATTAACCATTTTTTATTAAATAAACTTTTAAATTTTTTTTTTAAACAGATACTTTTTAATTGAAAAAAAAAAATGATTCACGCCTTGATCGCTTGTAGTGGCGCCGCCATGGGCGGAGGGGCTGCATGCAGCCTCTTCCACCCAGGGCTGTGCCACCATGGGCGGCCGGGCGGCAACGAGGCGATTCCAGGAATCGCCCCACTACCGCCCCTCCGCCCACGGCCGCGCCACCATAGGCAACCAAGCAACAGTGGGGTGATTCCGGGAATCACCCCGCTGTCGCCCGTGGTGGCGCGGCCGTGGGTGGAGGCACTGCATGCAGCGTCCTCTGCCCAGGGCCGCACCACCATGGGTGGTTGGGCGGCGGCGGGGCGATTCCAAGAATCGCCCTGTCGCCACCCGTGGTGGCATGGCTCTGGGCGGAGGAGGCTACATGCAGCCCTTCTGCCCACGACTACACCACCACGGGCAGCTGAGCAGCGGCGGGGCAATTGCAAGAATTTCCTTGCCGCTACTCGTGGTGGCGTAGCCGTGGGCGGAGGGGCTGAATGCAGCCTCCTCCATCCAGGGCCGTGCCACCACGGGCAGTTGGGCGACAGCTGGTCGATTGCCAAA
>APFE030924570.1:34655-45156 GCA_000404065.3 Pinus taeda
AAAGGAAAGATCGCACCTTAAAGGAAATGGCTAATTGTATGCTGCAATCTAAAGGACTCAGTCTTAGTTTTTGGGCCGAAGCAATTAATTGTGCAAATTATATAATAAATCACACTCCTACTAAGGTTCTAAAGAATATCACTCCAGAAGAAGCTTGGAGTTCCATTAAACCAGATGTAAGTCACTTTAGTGTTTTTGGAAGTGAAGCATGGGCCCATATTCCAGATGAAAAGCATAAAGCTTTAGAACCTAAGAGTGAGAAATGTACTTTTGTTGGATATTCTGAAGATGTAAAAGGTTATAGACTTATTCCATTTAAGTCCAAAAATGTTATCATTAGAAGAGATGTAAAATTTGATGAAAATAAATCGGCCTGCGAGCCTAGTCCGGCGGATGTGCCACCTCTTCCTATCTCTTCTACTTTTAAAAAAATTTCTTCTTCAGATGATGAAAGTGAGGATGCCAATCCTCCCCCACCTTCTCATGATCCTCCTTCATCTCCTTCACTTCCAAAATGGGTCCGTGCTACTCGGGATGCAGCAGGTGATCTTGCCGGTGATCCTACAGATCAGCACCATACACGTTCTCAGTTCGAAAGAGCCTCTTCTTTACTGGCTCAAGTCTTAGCAAATTATGATCTTGACACCTTTGCAGAAGCTTCAGGCCATCCAGATTGGGACGCAACTATGAATGAAGAATATCGTTCATTATTGGCAAACGATACATGGGATCTTGTTCCTCTACCAAAGGGACGAAAACTTGTTAGATGCAAATGGGTTTACAGAACCAAGTATGGATCAGATGGGAAAGTTGATAAACATAAAGCTCGTCTTGTTGCTAAGGGCTTTTCACAGGTTGAAGGCATTGACTACACTGAAACCTTCTCCCCTGTTGCCAAAATGAACTCTATCCGCCTTGTTCTTTCCCTTGCTGCCTCTTTAAAATGGGAAGTCCATCAGATGGATGTTAAATCTGCCTTCTTGCATGGGGACTTGCATGAAGAAATCTATATGGAACAACCCATTGGCTTCATCCAAACAGACTCCAGCCTTGTATGTCGACTTAAGAAATCTCTTTATGGTCTCAAGCAAGCTCCTCGGGCTTGGTATGCCAAAATGGATAGTTTTCTTTTAGAATCTGGCTTTTCTAGGTGTTATTCTGACAATCTTGTCTACACCAAGAAAGTGGGCAACTCTCTTATCATCCTTGTTCTTTATGTTGATGATCTTATTCTTACTGGTAGTGATCCCAACCTTATAAACCATGTGAAGTCCAGCCTGAAAAAGAAATTTGAAATGACAGACTTAGGACACTTACACTATTTTCTCGGTCTTCAAGTCTTGCAATCCAAGGAGGGTATTTCCCTTTCCAGTCCAAGTATGCTTGTGATATTCTTCGTCATTTTCACATGGAAGATTGTAAGCCAGCTCCTTCTCCCTTTCAGTCTCGAGTCAAACTTTCAGTCTCTTGTACTTCTCCTGAAGTTGATGCTACCTTATACCGTCAACTTGTAGGAAAACTCTTGTATTTAACCCATACTCGTCTGACCTTTCCTTTGTTGTTGGCCTTGTTGCTCGTTTTATGCAAAACCCCCGTGAAAGTCATTGGAAAGCAGCTAAAAGAATACTTCGTTATGTTCGAGGTACAGTACAGTTTGGGATTCATTACAGTGCCAAAGCAGCTCCTCTATTAGTTGGTTTCACTGATTCTGATTGGGCTGGTGACCCTGATGATCGAAAGTCTACTGCCGGTTATGTCTTCACTCTTGGTTCAGGACCTATTACATGGGCTTGTAAGAAACAGGCTGCCATTTCTCTTTCGTCAGCAGAAGCAGAGTATCGTGGTGCCGTGGAAGCTAGTAAGGAAGCCTTGTGGCTTCGTCAGATCCTATCAGAATTGGGCTTTGAGCAGCAGCATCCGACTACACTTTGGTGTGATAATCAAAGTGCCATTCAGCTTTGCAAAGATCCAGTTCAGCATCAGCGCAGCAAACACATTGAACTACACATGCACTTCATCAGAAAGCTCATTCATGACCATGTTCTTGAAGTGCAATATTGTTCAACAGATGATCAGGTTGCAGACATCTTCACAAAGGCTCTCACAGAGGCGAAGTTCACTAAACTTCGATATATGCTTGGAGTTCAGGAAGTTGTCACTAAGGGGGGATAGGCTCTAGTGCCTCCTTCCTTCTCCTATTGTGTCATATTTGTAAATCCTTCAATCCTATCCCAAGTTGTTCTTAAGGGGGGATGTTAGGATATTCCGACACATAGGAATAGTTAAGTTCAACTGGGTCTAGTATAGAGTTAGGTTAGCGTTAGGTAAAGTGTGTTTCTTTACCGTTGTACATTTTGTAACTTACAATCCGACGGTCACGATATGTAGTGATCCGACGGTTCATTCTCTCCTCGGTATTACCGACACTTGATCAGTGGCTTGACACCCGATTGGTCCATGAATTCTATTTAAAGCGCATGGAGGGTCATTTGTAGGTTCACCATGCAAGAGAGAAGCTTATGTAAATTTTCATTCTTTTATTAATAAATTGCCTGTAGTAGCCACGTTGGCGCAGGATGTGGACTGTTTCCTTCTCTGAGGGTTTTAACCACGTCAAAATACTGGTGTATTAATCTGTGATCTGTTTGTGAGCGGTGTCCTTTTGGTGTTCTGTCTGAGGAACTTACCCTGTAAATTCCTACATGCAGCCATTGGACTCCTAGTAAAATATGAGCACCACCCATTGGAATGGAAAGCATTGGGCTATTCAATACATATTCACCCATGGATAGTTTGATATTATGGCACTTTCCAAAGCAATTTATGGTTCCTCCACTTGCAACCATCACTTGACACTCCGGTGCTAGATATAGGAAGCAATTCAATTCCTTGGCTATCTTACAATCAATAAAATTATGGGTACTTCCCGAATCAATCAACACTCTTACAATTTTCTTCTTGATATGTCCTTCTCTCTTGATAGTTTGAGGATTGGTAATTTCTTCCAATGCATTACAAGATATGATCAGATTGATTTCCTGAGACTCGATGAGATCTTTCAATTCTTGAATATTTTTCTTCTTGATATTTCCTTCTATATTGATAGTTTGAGGAGTGGTAATTTCGTCCAATGCATTACAAGATATGGTTGGATTCATTTCTTCTTTCTCGATGTGATTTTTCACTTCTTGAATCTTTTTCTTCTTGATATGTCCTTCTATCTTTAGAGTTTTAGGAGTGTTAATTCTTTCCAATGCTTTACAAGATATGGTCGGATTCATTTCTTCTTTCTCTGGGGTTGGTTCCTGGTGTATAAACTTTTCTTTTGATGTTTCTTGATCCTTTTCTTCCTCCTCTCTACAATCAATGTAAAATAATTTCTTCTCGGCACACTTATGACCTTTAATGTATTTGTTATCATGATTGTAACAAAGCCTTTTTTCTCCTTTTTCTTCTAATTATTGTGGTGTAACCCTTGTAGTTTGTGGAAGGCTAGGAGAAACAACACTTCCATCTTTATAGTTGTGAGGGGTATACTTCCTTGTTGCCATAATTTTTCTTTCCACTTTGTAACAAAGCCCTTTTTCTCTTTTTTCTTCCAATGTTGTTGTGGTGTTTATCTAAAGAAGGTGTTGCTCTTTGTATCCTCATAATGTGCTATCATTTCCTCCATGAAAATTGACCACGTAACAAGTTGTTTACGAGAACAAAGCCCTTTATACCATAAAAATTGATTCAGTTCCAAATATGAAGATGCAATACATATCTTTTGCAACAGTGGTACACCATGTAGATCAAAATATTGCTCCATCTGTAGTATCCAATTTACTGGATCCTTTCCATCGAACTTCCTCATATCACCTTTCCTTGATTTTAGGAGCTCGATCGTGAAACGACTGTAACTCTATAGTTACAGATCTCCAAGTTCTGAAATCTTTTCCTGTAGTAGCTATCTGAGTTCTCTTTCTAACCTCGCAAGTCTGATCAGAATTTGATTATCCAAGAAAGAGTTATGCCAAATCTTCCACGGTGACCTAATTATAGACTAGTTTAGTAGAGCTAACTTGTACGACGTGCCATGTCTCACTGTTTCGACCTTAATATCTAAAACTGATATACAGAACACTACAAGAAGTCCTATTTCTGCAACTTCTTATGAAATTTCAATTTGATGCTCAGAGAGAAAGTTATGAAGCTTTTCCCACAGTGGCCTATTTGGAATATAATTCGGGGGTCTGCCAAAACCCTAAGTTCCTCAGACTATATCTCTGAAAATATAGTGAGACAGGATCTGAAATTTGGAGACGAAGTTCAAACTGATTTCTTCTCAAATGGGTTTTTGTTTTAGCTTCTGAAACTTCTTAGAGAAATAGTTATAGCTAAAATCCCACAATGGACTATTTTAGCTTAAATTCCGGATCTTGCAAAAACCTTAACTTCCTCAGATCATATCTCCGAAAGTATAGCGAGTAAAGCTCTGAAATTCAGACCTGAGGTTTAGCGTGATTTCGTCTCAAATGGGTTTTTGTTTTCTCTTCTAAAACATCACAAAAAGAAAGTTATAGCGAAAATTCCACGATGACCTATTTGGAGTAGTGAAACCCTAGAATCAAAAGCTCTGATACCAAATGTGATGAAACCAACTCACAAAAAGATAGAAAAGATAGATCAATGCCTTAGAATTCAGCCTCTTCGAGGGGGCAACCTCCTTTACATTACACAAAGGAACAATTCTTGGATGATACAAATGACAAGACCTCCTTTCTACATATAGGAGTCTAAGGGGTCATAATATAATCAAAGCCGACATAATAATAATAATGTAAGGGCATAATAATAACAATAGTAGGCTTCTATGGGGCACAATAATAAGAATATGGACTATATGGGCACAACAATATAATAAGGGGGTTGTACTAATAACAATAAGGAGTTACACTAGTAGTATAGGGACCTAACATATTATATGGGGATATAAAGGTTCTGATCATGAAGATATTTCTTTTCTCTGAATTTTTTTGGCAGGTGCATGTTGTCACATACCCAGTAGCTCAATATTTCTTTGGGATTGAATAAGAATTTCCAATAACGAAGGTATTTGGTTGTTAGTTTCATTTTCAACATTTGCTTATGAATATTTTGTTGGAAAATGTTATGTTGTCTGACCTTCAATTTGTTATAAACATGTTCTAATATAATATTTTATCATTGAAATTATTGATGAAATTTGATCCCGTATTTTCAAGTTTCTATTGGCTCGTCCACACTTTAAATGTTTTAAGAGAGTTATGGGTGTAGTTATTTTATAATTTAAATGTTTGGTTGTAGATGTGTTGACCCTATCTAAAGCTTTCTATATTGGCATATAATTTTTTTTATAATTTAATGTTTGGTTGTAGATGTTTCGACCCTATCTAAATATCATATCATGAGTACACAACTTCTCCCTTTTCAAAGATATGATCAAGACACATAAGATCATGAGCCCAGTATTTCTGGCTGGAGAATGCAATCTTTGGTCCAACATGTATCAGTCAACTATCAATGGGGTTGATTATATTTCCATGTACTTGGAAAACAAGGACACAGAGAAGTCCATGTCTAGCCTTCCAAAGTGAAATTGTTGGTGCCTCTTTTGAATGTTTGTCCTAAATCAACGGGTTGGGATGAATCATCTGCATAGGGATTCTTATGGTTACTTTGTGACAAACAACAAGATTGGGGATAATATTGGTGCTTGGAAAGCAAGGACACAGAGAAGTCCATGTATACCCTTCCAGAGCACAGTTGTTGGTGATCTAGGTTGATATTGGTGGTCACCTATTCCACCTAGACCCTCTAGTTAGTTTCATCTGTTTCCTTGTTTATTTCAACATTTATTATTTTTCGCAGTTTTTTGGGTCTTGAAATTTTGGAGCAGTTTTGATGCCCTAAACAACATTTCTTTGAGGTCCATTGTAGGCTCGCAGTGATAGGAACCTATGGAAAAACCTATAGTTCTTATAGAAACCTCTCCAACGAGGTATCATATGCGCCAAACATAGATAATATGACCAAGTTACAACCCAGGGAAGTTGGCTGCCCAACTAACCCCAACGGGGCCCACAAAATCTTGGCGTTACATCTCTTGAGGTTAGGGTTTTGGTTGTTTAGGGTTTTCTCATGTTTTTCAATAATAAATAGGCCCTTGATCCTCATTGTAACACAATTCAATTAGCATGTAGCCGTCACATCTATTCTCAGAGATAATCTACCATCGCCTGAGCTATCTTAAACAAGAATACAACAAATTACAGATACAATCATAAATAAAGATATGCAATAGAAAGACACTTCAGTTCATTAATAGGAAAATATTGAACTATGCTTACAAATAGAATGGAAATAAGATAGCTCGGGCGATGGTAGATTATCTTTGAGAAGAGATGTGGCAGCTACATGCCAACTAAATTGTGTTAAAATGAGGCTCAAGGGCCTATTTATTATTGAAAAACATGAGAAAACCCTAACCCCAAGAGATTTAATGCCAAGATTTTGTGGGCCCCGTTGGGGTTAGTTGGGTAGCCAACTTCCCGAGGTCGTAACTTGGTCATATTATCTCCATTTAGCGAGTATGATACCTTGTTGGAAAGGTCTCTATGAGTACTACAGGTTTTTTCATAGGCCCATGCCTATGGCTAGCTATTGGCCTGTAGCGGACCTCAAAATAATGTCGTTTAGGGGGTCAAAACTGCTCTGGAAGTTCAGGATCCGAAAAGTTGCTAAAAATAGTAAATGCTGAAATAAACAAGGAAATAGATGAAAATAACTAGAGGGTCTAGGTGGAATAGGCGGGTGGCCTCCAATATCCACCTGGATCATTCCTCCCCCATTAGGAAGAAATGGTCTTCATTGCGTCCAAAGCCTCCATGAGATGAGGAAATTTCTGTTGAACCTGGTCCCTGGTGAACCACTTGCCTTGGTGAAGGAGTTGGCCTACTTTGACAACTTGATATAGTTATATCCTTTGTTGGTGAGTGTTTTTGATCTGCGTATCCATGATCTAATCAGTGGTGTTATGTTCCATGTAGTTTAGGTTGAGCTCTATTAGTGTGAGCTGTTCTGCAATGTCGGATGTGTCCAACAATGGTGGAAAGTATGGCCGAAGGCAATCTACATTGAACACTGGGTCTAGACAAAGGAACAATGGGATGTTGAGCTCGAAGCCATTGTCATCAAAAACCTTGGTGATGTTGTATGGTCCATATCAGAGTGGGTGAAGCTTATAGTGGGGTCCAGTGAGGTGCTCCATCTGCAAATTTAGAAAAACTTTGTCGCCCACCTGGAACTTGTGCTGCACTAAATGTTGATCATGGTGTTGCTTGTACTTAGCATTGGCTCTGTCCAGTATATCATGGACCCGTTGGTGAATGTGTTGAATGTGCTCAATGAAGTTGTTAGCTCTTTCAGCTTCAGACTAAACGTGAGTTGAACTTGCCTGAGTGGTTGCAAATGGTATGACCACATCAATGGGACATAATGGCTGAAATCCCAACCCTACCCGAAAGGGGTTGTGGCCTGTTGAGCTGTGGAGAGCTCTGTTGTAGCTTTCTTTTACATTAGGGAGACTTTCATCGTGTGTGGATGCTTCGAGTTGTACATGCTCAGAATGTTTACAATCATCTTGTTGACAACCTCTGTTTGGCCATCAGTTTGGGGATGGAAAGTTGTGGACTTAGTAATTTTTGTACCCAACATCGACAAGATACTGGACCAAAATGCACTCAGGAATCTGTTGTCCCAATCTAAGACAATGGATTGTGGGATCCCAAAGTGTACCCACACTCACTCAAAGAAGAACTTAGCAGTGGCCTCTACTATGATACTCTTATTGCAGGCTGCCATGATGGCCATCTTGGAGAATCTGTCGATGACCATGGAAACACAATCGTTGCCCTGCTTAGTAGAAGGAAGGCCCGATATGTAATCCATGGAGACAAATTCCCAAGGCCGACTAATAGGTAGGGGAGTATAGGCCTTGCTTCTTGATGGTTGGTTTGGCAATGGTGCATGCGATGTAGGATCTAATGTACTTCCCAACATCCTGACGAAGTTTTGGCTAATAAAAATACTTCTGCAATACTGCCATTGTTTCTCTGCTCTGAAATGTCCAACGACGTGACTGTAGTGCGCCTACCAAATCATCTTCGCACACTCGCTTGAAGGAACACATATGTGTCCCAGGTAGCATAACAGGGCATCCTGAAGGTGAAAATTTGGAACTTTCTTCCCTTCCAAGAGTGTCTGGTATATACTACCAAATTCTAGATCACTCTTGTAAATATGCGGCCACCTCAAAGTCTCGTGCCCACAAGAGTCAAGCATAGTGATTAGCACCATGACTGGTGGTTGGCTGAGGAAATTAGTGACATTATTGGTGTTGCCTTTCTTATACTTAATGTTCAAATGGAACTGTTGCAGGTAGGTGGAACATTTCCGATGGCGATCGTTCTACAACTTCCCTTATGTTTGTATTAACTGCAGGGGTTGGTGTTCTGTGTGGATGACAGTTTCCTTCCCTAGAATGTAATGTTTCCATTAACAACAGGCCTACACAATCGAATAAATTCCTTGTCGTAAATGGGATACTTTCAGACTATGTATGAAAGTGTCTCAATGTGGTCAAACACTAGATTCCCATGCTGAGTAAGAACCACACCAATAGCATAGTCAAAGGCATCTATCTCAATCTCAAATGGTCATTGCAAGTCTGGTAATGTGAGCACTGGTGCAGAGAAGAGGCGATGCTTCAACTCAAAAAATGCATGTTGTTGGGTTTCAAACCAAAACAACTTTGCTTTCACTCCGCCCTTGGTGGCTTGACTTAAAGGCCAAGTGATATGAGAGAACCCCAACACGAACCTGCAATAGAAATTGGAAACCCCCATAAATTTGTGGAGCTCTGTTAGAGTGGTTGGGGCTGGCCAATCCTGAATTACTTGTATCTTGGCTGGGTCCACATGTACACCATGCTCATCAATGATGTACCCCAGATATTGAAGCTGGGTCAGGCCAAAAGTGCATTTCTCTATGTTAGCACACAACTTGTGTTGTCGCAAGGTTTGAAGGACCTATCGAATATGGTGGAGGTGCTCTTGCCAACTCTGGCTAAAGATCAAGATGTCATCTAAATACACCACCATGAATGCATTCGTGAAGGTTCACAAGATGTCATCCATCAGTCTCATGAAGGTTGGAGGGGCATTCGTCAATCCGAACGGCATGACCAACCATTCAAAAAGTCCCTTCTTGGATTTGAAGGCAGTCTTCCACACATTGGAGGGTTCAATGGGCACCTGGTGATAACCTGACTTCAAGTCAATCTTGCTAAAATATTTTCCCCCCTTGAGCTGGTCTAGAAGGTCATCAATCCATGAGATTAGCTACCTATTCTGGACAATGATCTTGTTCAAAACCCGATAGTTAATACAGAGTCTCGAGGTCCCATCCTTCTTCTGTACCAATACAATCGAGCCCCACAGGGTGATGAACTTCGCCTAATGTGCCCTTTCTACAATACTTCTTGAATCTACCTCTTGATCTCATCGTTCTTTAGAACAGAGTGTCGATAGATCGGTCAATTGGGCAGCGGCATGCCCAGGATCAGATGGATGGAGTGCTTGACCTAAAAGTGTAGAGGTACCCCTGTAGGTGAGGCGAAAATATTCTTGTACTCCTCCACAACCTTATCCATTTATTACTGTTGTGTAGAGGAGCACTGCTTGGAATCCATGGCCACAACCTTCTTCTTTCCCTGAGGGTGAATCATAAGGAAAATAAATTTCCTGGTCTGGGAAATGATCTTACTGCATTGCTTTACAGTGATAAAAAAGATGTCCGTAGGTGGGGTTACTTTCGTTATCCTATACAACTTATTTTCCAAAGTAATAATCACAAAGCGAGGTATAGACTCATATACATCATGTCGCTTCCACAAGTATGGTTTTCCTAACAATACAACACAAACTTCAAGAGGAGCAACATCATATAGTACCTCATCCGTGAAGGGATTTATGTTGTAGGGAAGGCAACATTGTTGTCTGACGTGCATATCTCTTTCTTGGTGAAACCACCCGATGGTGTACGGATGTGGATGTGTTGTAGTCTTTAGGCCCAACTACTTCATGAACTCTATTGAAATGAGGTTCTTTTGGCTCCCACTATCGACAATGAACTGTAGCGGAGAACCCTTCACCCACATCTGTGAGTGGAAGAGGCGTTCCCCCTCCTCTGGATCTTCGAGTTCAATCTTCTGCATCTTAGTGGTGGCCACGATGACATTGGGCTCCACATCGATGATTTTCTTCCCTTTGTCGTTCCCCTTATCAGGTTCTGATTCAGAGTCGGAACATGTGTCTGGTTTGGAGGCCTTCTGCTTGGCCATCAGCGACTGCTTGGCCCAAAACTCACTTGTGTTGTGAGTGGAGATCTTATGGAACTCACAACATTTTCCCATGTCCTT
>APFE030924570.1:51290-71074 GCA_000404065.3 Pinus taeda
TGAACAGATCAATCACCATGTTTGTAAGCCCGATATTTTTACTTACACCACTTTGATTTATGGATAGTGCAAAGAGGGAAATTTGCAAAAGGCTATCAACCTCTAGGGAGATATGATTGAATGTGGTTTGAAGTCTGATGCTTTTACTTATACCGCCCTAATATGGGGGCACTGCAAAGAAGGAAAGAATTAGGATGCTCTTAAGCTATATGCAAATATGTTGAAAAATGGTTTGATAGCGAACACTCTCGTTTATAATGTTCTAATCATTACACTCCAAAAGTATGGAGAATTGGAATTGGCATGTAAGTTTTCTGATGAATGTGCCAAAGTCAAGGCTACCAAGTAAAACAATTCAAGATTTTTAAATTGAAGCCTACAATTAACACACATGGTTTTATAATGGACTCATGGTTCATTCCAGTTTCTATGCTTCTCTGTAAACTTTTGAGGGATCCAACCTATAACAGTCTGTTGAAACAATCCCATTTATGAGTGCATTTGCAAGAATCCTTTACCATTCAACTATGTATGGATGTTATTGGTATTGACACTAGTTATGGAATGATATTTTTTAGTTCAGTTTGGATTGATTCAACTTGATTCTACCCTTGAATTTTGCATGCAATTGGAGGCGTAATTAAAGGCACTTGTATGTGAGTCTCATATTTCCGACTATGCTATTTGCAAGAGGTGTAATCCGAGGAGCATTTCATTTTTAGGTGTCCCAACTACCATCTACGATGACATTAGGGGAAAATACCATTGCATTTTTTGTGCTTTGGTAAGACTATTGTCCACTTGCATCTAATATCTTGAGCAAAGGTGTTCAACTCTTTAGATGGGTAAGGTGTTTAGCCTAAAGGTTTCTTCTTGGCATTGCCTTGTCAGATTGATTACCTCTAGCCTGTTTCAGTACTTGGTGTAGCTTAGTGACATATAAATCATCTAGTGATCAACACACCAGGCACTGAGTCAATGATCCCTATACAACCTCTCACCCTAGGGTTAGTGTAGGCATTCCCATTGGCGTTAGGAGTACCCATCTCTAGCATAGATCAGATCGATAGTCTAATCTTGGTCAAATCCAATGTAATACTTTTTATATATCTCAATTAATATTTATTCTATTAAAAAGTTTTAAGTTTTTATATATCTCAATTAGTCATACTTCTTATATATCTCAATTAATATTTATTCTATTAAAAAGTTTTAAGTTTAGTCCCCGCCAAGTCACAGGTTCAAACCTCATGGGGAGGCGCTGAGGAATGGAAGCCACTACGGGGGAATTAAACTTCCCAAGGGGAGTCCAGGCTTGACCAAAAGCACACACAAAATTGGTGATAAGCATCTCATGGTGGGTGGATCGGTGTTCTTCCAACCAATAAGCATTCTGACCCTGACATAGGCTCAACCTAGTTACAAAAAAAAAGAATTTTTAAATTTAGTCATTCAATCTCTTTTCAAATACTTTACACCTTTAGGAACAATTGCTAATAATATTAAAATCCCTATGATCCATGAACCACCCATATTCTACCATCAATTCACCATTAAAATTAAATTTCGTAATTATTGGTAGTCGCGATGTCGTTGAAGTCTTTCAGTGAATGTGGCCTTGCAAAGATCTACGAGTGTCTTTGACGTGGTGGTCCAAGTGACATGGATGCCAATGAATAGGTTTAAGTGGCACCCATCAAGAACGAGATTTATCCTTATCTATTGTTTTGGTGAATGAGAATGAGAATTTAGTGAAATGGTGTATGAGAATGAGAATTTAATGAAATTTTTAAATAGTATTGTAACAATAAAATTTCATATTTTATAAATTATTAGGTTTAATGCGTAATCCAATTGGTTAAAATCTTTGGCAAAATCATTTTTTTTTTATCATAAAACATGGGTTCAATTCTCTTTAGCTTTATCATAGTTGAAAAATGTAACTATTATAACAATAAAATTTCATATTTTATAAATTATGAAGGTTAATGAATAATCCAATTAGTTGAAGTATTTAGCAAAATCATTGATCTTTTATTATAAAACATGGGTTCAATTCTCTTTAGATATCATAGTTGAAAGATTTTCACAAATTCAATGGAAATGTCACCGATTCAATTATCTTTAATAAATTAAGGTTAAACATCTATCAGAATTGGATTTTCACAGGATTCACTATGACCAAATTCCGATAAAAGATGACTAAAATTACTGAGAAAAACTTGCTAAGAAATAAATATGCCTCTTTGGAATACGGAAATACATATGCCTTCAATACACGGCGAGAAATGGAAAACTTCGCATTTCATCCATTCACTGTACCATTTACTGCTGCTGATTGCGTCAGCAGCCATCACGGGCCCACTCCCCTACACTGACACTGCTGGGCTGTGGTTCGGCTCCAGGCACGGCAACAGCCTGCATTGGATTCGCACGAGGCTCGAAATTAAGTGCACAGCGCGCCACGCTTGACTAAACTGGACTCTGCTCGTTCTGACATCAGCAATCCTAGTATCTCATAAAATCAACATCAATAATTAATAATTCTCTTCGATCACCGCGTCACATTAATATGAACCACATATCTGTACCAACTTCGATATGGCCGTGAATCCGTGATAACCATCCGGGCCCTGGCGCCTTCTAGTCAAGATAACGACGCTGATACGGCCGTCTGTTGGCCGTCCGTTTCGCAAACATATCTATAATCCAGTCAGTCTAGAGTCAGAATGACCTTCCCTTTTTTGTCAAATCAGGGTTAAGTTAATGATATGGCAAACGGATTTTTACGGATTTTTTAATGTTGTCGTTTAGTTCGGAGTTGTGTAACGACGCCACAATTTTGACGAAGGTTGAATTTCTAGCTAGGCCACAATTTTGACAGACGCTGAATTTTTACTTGGAATTTGGTGAATTTTTTTTTCAGAAATTTAAGGGTAAGAGTGTTTGAATTGTTTTTTATTTTTTCTAATGGCGGAAATGGATTCAACATCATAAAAAATTTTTAAGGCGCTCAAAATATTAAAGTTGGACAATGGTAACTTGGATTTTCTCAGGTTGAAGTTGTGTAACAGAAGCCACAACTTTGACAGATGCTGAATTTTTAGCTAGAATCTGGTGAATTATTTTTCAAGAAATTCAACTGTGGGAGTGTTTAAACTGTTTTTTGATGACATAAATGAATTGAACAGCATAAAATCCTGAGACACCCAAAATGCTAAACCCTGACAGTGGTAACTGGGATTTTTGGACAGTTGTTTCCCTATTTAGGTTGTGTAGTCCTTTTCTTGGCCTCTTTTTTTTTTTTTTTTTTTTTTTTTTTTTTTTTTTTTTTTTCTTTCTATTTGTTCAGAGTTGTGAATTGCAGATTCGCTGATACACTTTCAATACCTGAAATTTGAAGTGTTACAAATACTTTTAACACATTTTATGCAACACAAATTATGATTTTCTTTAAAAAATTTTACTATATTATTTTATTTATAACACATTTTTAATAGGTTTTTTTTTATTTTAAATGTATTTTTGGAAGATGTTTTCCATTTTTGTGGCAACATAATTTTTTTTTGCAAGATTATGTATTTTAGTTGTTTAAAATGTGTTTTTTGAATGTATAAATGGATTTATTGCATTGAAAAACCACTGAACCATTGCTGCAGAAATTTCGAATGTTACATTGTTGAAACTTCTCATACCAAGAAACCCTTCACTTATACCCAAAAAAAAGGGCAAAAACCTATAATAATTTAACAACTTATTTTGAAAAGTAAGAAAACTTTTAGTAAAAATCACATCATCAGAGTTTTATCAACGTGTTTCGAACCATCCTTGTGAACGCAAGATGAAAAACCGAATCTTGGCTTCTTCATCCTGTCCTCACCATGAACCACACTTGATGATGTGATTTCTACCTAAAGTTTTCTTAATTTTAATGATATGAATCATAGAAGCCTAAATTCAATTAAAATAACTTATTTTTCAAAAAATTAGGTATAAACTTATCCATTTAAATTAGTTATTTCAATAATTTTTTAATCTTTTCAAAGCATATTTCCAGTTTATTTTGTTTAAAATTCTACAAGAATTTCTGAAAGTAATAATTTTGAGTTATGTCATCTGTACAATCTAAATTCCCCAAAATATTCCCCAAAATATTTTAAGATACAAAATTTATTTATACATTTAAAAACTCATTTTAAATGACCCAAATTCATAATCTAAAGAAAAATTCTAAACCAAAACAACTAAGTAAAAATGTAAACTTTTAAAGTAGGATTAAAGGTTCACAAGGAAAAAAGCGCCCAGTCTAATTAGATAGGGCCAGTTTCCTTAGAAAAATCGAATCTAATGAAAAGAAAAAAGAAAGAGAAAGGTATCAAAAGAGAAAGGAAAGAAAGGAAAGTACTTTGTTTGATTATCCAAATTTAATGTAAAACCTTATGCTTTTTAAAAAAAATAACCAAAAAAAAGAGAAAGGAAAGTACTTTGTTTGATTATCCAAATTTAATGTAAAACTTTATGCTTTTAAAAAAAATAATAGTGATATTTTATTTTTACCCAGTTTACTTAATTCCGTAGATATGATAATAATTATAAAAAATTAATATTATTTTAGATTTGACTAGGGTCCTAAGTTGAAAAATAGCAGTTAGTCGTTCTAGCCGTTGGAGCCTCTGCTTAGACTATTTAACACACTATACTAGATCTGTATCTTCAACTTGTCCTGACGATGAACCACACTGGTTGGTTCGAAACGCCTCGACAAATGATCAATTATGTGATTTCACCAAAAAATTTCTAAACAAATGTTATGGATCACAGGAGTCTAAATTCTTTGATTATTATTATTTTTTAATTTAAGTATAATGGTAATATTTAATCATTTAAAATGTAATTTAAAAAATATAAAATAATTATAGAGCTCCGAGTTTAGATACTCATTTTACAACCTAGTATGATGTGGTTGTCTATTAGTTATAAAAAATGAATTGTAATTTTATTAATATTAACCAAAATAAAAATTATGAAAAAAAAAAAAATTATACAAAACATTTAAATAATATTCTCATAATTTTTTTTTTTTGGTGTCCAATGAAGTCTCACCGAACCGGAAGTCTTGGGTTCAAATTTTGGGCTACCCTTCCCCCGTTGAGGGGTACCTAATGGACATGTAAACCCGCCCCAGCCTACAAAAAAAAATATTGTCATAATTTTTCTATAATTCAATGTTTAAAATAAATATATACTAATTATCAACAAAATTCAATCTAAATCTTACTCATAATATTTTTCTCGAAACTTCTTCCATGATGAACTCTTCCTTCCGTCCACACCTTAAAAAAAATAAATTAAGATTTCCACCAAAGCGACGAGATTGCGAACCGCTCTAAAGTTTGAACTGCTAACGACTGACTCCACCATCCAGAGAACCTAGCGTCATGCAGTGCTATTCTCGTGCTCGTCCTCTAACCATTGTTAAATCGAAGCAAGTAACACGGAGCATCTTATATATGTTTTAGAGTTTTTCGTTAAATTTTGATTTTTTTATTATGTATATAGATTTAATATTTTGAAAAATTAGAAATATTATATAAAAAAATTTAATACTAAATTTTTAATTTAAAAATTTTTGGATATTTAAATAAATCAACTGAAAAATATATATAAAAACAAATATATACTAATTAAAAATCTCTTAAAATAATAATATTTTTTAAAATTATAAAAATTAATAATTATTTATGTTTTGGATAGATGATGATATACTTGAAAACATTAATATGTAATCACTAGTTCAATCTCTAGTCTAAATAGATGTATTAAGATGTTAAAAAACCTTAAGTAAATCACAAAATTATTAATTAAAAATATTGAAAAAAAATTAATGAAAAATTTGCACACATATATAACAATTAAGTTCAATCCATATAAACCAAATTATTAAAATTTAAAAATAAAAATAAATAGATGAACAAAATATCTAACTAAATTGGATAATCAAATTATAGTTTAGTGCAGATTTAAACAGCTCCATCAAATCATGGATTCCAGCAAACCAAATTATTAAAATTTAAAAAGAAAAATAAATAGATGAACAAAATATCTAAGTAAATTGGATAATCAAATTATAGTTTAGTGCAGATTTAAACAGCTCCATCAAATCATGGGTTCCAGCAAAATTTCTACAGTCTTCATTGGCACCGACCAATCCAAACGTGTCTATATTGAAAAGAAGGTGCAAAGTCTAAAGTTTTTTTATTATCTCATTAAAATAAGGTCCCAGATTGCCAAATTCATTGTCACAGTGGTCCAACTTAATTATCGAAGTTATTGGTCAGATAGACCAATATTTGGTCTCAGTAGATGTTAATCATCATCATCATTTTTTTCTTTAATTTCCTAAATGCTTCAAAATCGTTCATCTTTCCTAACTGTTTTTTTTTCCTTTCCTTTAAAATTTTTATTTTTCTTTTTATATCAGTTTTTAATTTAATTTTCACTTTTAAAATAACAAAATGTATTTTAGTACGATTTTTACATATTCAATAATAAGGGGATTTTATTAATTCAAGTTTCCTATATTCACAAGAATTGTTAGCTTATTCTTGTATTTCCTATCCCAACATTGTATAGCTTTATATGTTTATAATAATTATTCTTTGATACTTGTCCTATAAGTTTGTATTTTTGTACTCTTTTTTAATATTTCAACTTTATTTGTCTTTCGAGATGAGGAATTTTTAAAATTCTTTATATGGTTTATCTCCAACATTCGGGCTAAGTGTGAAAACCTAGACACTCAACTCAAATTCAATTTTTTTTTTTTAATAATTTAGAATTTTTATTAAAAATTATAATTTTATTTAATGATTTTAATTATCATATTTTGTTTTGTTGTATTAATTTTGATCTATTTTCAGGTTTTTTTAATTTAGTATGGAAAAGATGTGTTTTATATTTTTTTTTAATATTTCTCGGTTAAATTAGCTAAAAAAAATACAAAAGAATAATATGTGTCCATAAACTTTTTGGAGAAAATCACACTCGAAAAAGTTTTGCGAAATCATTAAATGTGATTTATCATCAAAACAAGATAAATTGAAATATTTAAATTTCATATCGAGAAAACCAATAATATTTTTAAGTAAAAGAACTAATTCATATATATATAAAACAAAATATTATATTTTGTTTTTGGAAAATAACCTCTAATAAAAATTAACTTTGGTTACTTAGTAACGCACTTCTTATAAACTTATTTTTAAGAAATCATGTTAGGAATGTTGAAGTGAGGGTATTTGCTTTGAAATTTTGCACTTTTGTAAGGCTATGGAGAAGAAGTTTATATTTTTGTAACGGTCTAATAAAAAATACACTATGTTTAGAGTGGAATTAAAAGAGTATAGATTTTATTTTTATAAATTTATTATATATTAATTAAAAATCTTCAGTGTAAAGATGGAAAGATTTAAATAAAAGTACATAAATTAAATGTATTTAAATTTTTTAAGGGTTAAAAAAAATATACATTATATTTAGATAGAATTTAACCATCAATCATTCGTGGAATTTACTGAATTTATTTATTTTAAATCATTATTTTAAAAATGAATTCAAGTTTAAGTATATTTTATTAAAAAATGTGTATAATTAAAATTAAGATTTATCATTATTTAGAGAAGGAGTTGATGTAAATATGAACTAAGTCTTCAAAAGCTTCACATTAAAAACTAATATAATAAAAAAAACCTTAAATTTAACCTAGAAAGAAAGAGATTAAAAATGGGAAGAGCTAAAGAGCCACCTAGAAATAAAGAGATAGTGAGGAAAAAAAATGTATAAAAGCTTAAGGAAAGATAAACACTAGCTAGAAATGGTGTTTATAAATGAGCATAATGGGTCCAAACATGATGAACACATTGTATTGGTTGAAAAAGAAATTGTAAAAACCCTTGCATGTAGCTTGAATGCTAGAAAGATGCACCTACATGCTTATACACATTAATGGCTAACTGAATAGCGACTGGAGAGAGAGAATGCACTCCCAGATGGTGGGCATTATCGATGATAGACTAGGTGTTGTTGGGTGTGTTTAACTTAGGGAAAACACTAAGGATATCTACATCAATTCCTTTTAGTTTAGTTCGAAAGGGTCCCTATTTTTCTCCTAATTTAATAATGAAATCAGTCAAAAATACATTGTAAGACATAGCTAAAGATCATATCAACCTCTATAATGAATGTTATGAACCTATGGGAGCATGAAGTCTAATGCTAAGATATTACATGAAACATAAGAGTGAATTTCTTGATGTTACTGGAAAAGAGAGGGATAATGAGAGTGTCAGCATTAGAGTTGGAGTTGGAAAACAATGAACGTATTGTAACCAAACAAGGCCTCCTAATCTACAAAGGAGCATTATGGTAAATTACTAAAGAAGAATCTCTTAAATGTTGTTATTGTGTAAACCAAGAATCCAAGTGTTGGTATTTGTTGGGCCGCCAAATTGTCACCTTTTTCACCATTCTAAACAACCATTTTCTGTAACAACGCCACCCCACATTTACCTGCTTTTACAATCCCTCCGGGTAAATGTAAAGTAGAGTGCCACTATGACATGACCTAACCTCCTAGTTCCAGTTAAGGAAGTGGGACCTACAAATTGACATCCTATTAGGACTATAGATCACTCAGAGGTTGAACAACCACCTCAGGTGACCAATCCCTGAGTTGGAGCCCTTTCTCCCCGACCTAGACCTATAGACACACCCTTGACACTGCCTACATGCAGTTGCGAGCCTCCAACCTCACTCAGAAGCCTTGCTCCATGCAGTTATGACCCAAATCTTCAGTTCAGAGCATGCATTTATGGGATATGAGCCACTTTTTCAGGCCATCCTCTAGATCAGTGCCCAAAACCTCCTGTAGCTTTCCAGAATCATATTTAACATGACAACAATGCTAACCATTCAAACTTGAATAAGAAACCTGACCTAGACTTCCTAGAACACACTAAACACTTCTTCAAATACATGGTAAACATGTAAGCATGTGAGTGAAAATATTTGTACTTGAGCTTAAAATCACCAAGAAGGTCTAATGCCCTCTCAAGTAGATGCAACCACATGTGTTATCCCATGTATTCATCAACCATTCATTAACTTGTCAAAGCATAACAAGAGCCATGGCTAGAGGATATTATAGAACCATGCTTATAACCAACATATAACCGAAATATTAACCATGGAAGAACAACCATCAAAGCCACATATTAACAAGTACAAATGTTCATAGAGTACAATAGAAAAATATCTCTTATTAACTTATGCAAAAGCCAACCAAGTCAGGGACTTCTACGCACCACTCAACCATAGATTGAGTTGAATCAAATCTTTCTTTCAACTAATCACCCCCATGCCATATTCCAAGCTACATGAATGTGGGTCTCATGGGATAAACCAAGACATAAACAACCAAGGGAATCCATAGGTTAAACCACCTCTACCCTCAAACTACCACAATTTCGCCAAAACCGGTCAAGAGATCACAAATCTAAAATAAGCTTGGATTCCTCAGAATTCCTTCACCGTCCCTTGAGGAATTTTCCTGTCTCCACCCACTTGTTGAGGGCTTCCTAGAGAAGACCATGTCCACCCCCAACCCTTGGGAATTTTCTTGAGACCACCTCACCCTTATTTGAAACCTTCTGGCAATCCAAAGCTCAACTAGAAATGAATCCCATTACACCATGGTTATCCAAGAAATTGCAAGGCAAGGATAAAACCACTGTCAAACCAGGAAAAACTCATGCCAATGACAAAAAATGAACCAAATGCGCAAATGCATGAACCATGCATTCACACCTCAACTAGGAAATCACACATGCAACCTATTACCTACAAAATCTTCTTGTTGAAGTTAGTGATCCAACCTTCTCCTTCCTTTCTTTGCTTGTTCTTTTCCTTCCTTTGCTTACTTTCTCTCTTTCTAAAACTAATTCCAAAGCAAAACTTACAAAATGTTGTGAACTAATCCTCATAAACCCTTTTATAATTAAGACCTCTATTTTCTTCATTTTCCTGCTAATTTGCTTAGCATGCAAATTTGTGTCTTTTCGCCTTCCTTTTCTCCTCTTTTCTTTTATTTCTCATAAATAAATGTCAATTATTGTCTCTTTGCCTTTTCCAATTTCCATAGCCATTAATAAACCAAAAGTGATGGCCACTATAGTGCTTTGTCCAACGTTCATCTTGGAATACGTGTCCTGTGACCTTGGTCTTATTTTTCCTTTATTATCTTTTATTACATGAAACTTTAACCTGGAGTTGTTACATTTTCAGTCATTTTACCACACTTCTTTGTTTATTTATTACCCATCTTGTTGTGTTTCTCCATGAATGTGCCATGTTAATCTTTCATGTTAAAGTAGTTAGTTATCATTATTTTCCTTTATTTTTGATGAGTTAGAAAGGATTATTATTGGTTTTGTTGATGATTTTTTTCCTAGTGTTGTTCTAGTGCTTCCTAGGTAGTAAGAATAACAGTCTCCAAGGTTAGTATACTTATGCACGTCCAAGGGAAATTATGGAACATGGGTTTTGTTCCTAAGGATGATGAGATGAATTTGTGTTATCCAAGTCATACCCAGGTCAACTCCATTAGGCTCTAGCTCATGATATACAAGTTGGAAAACTCATGCAAAGAAGAATTAGTCGACTAAATTCAGATGCAAATTGCGTGCAAATGAAGATGAATATGGAAATTTTGCAATGTGAGTTTTTATTAGAACATCCCCAATTGGGTGAATTACAAGTGATTTCTCCAAATAGTTCATGGATTGGGTTATATGTGTGGTTCTTTAAGGCACATCTTTCTTTTTGTTGTTGTTGACGGACTGCATCCCAAATAGAGTGACCAATTATTAACTGAAACCACTCCAGCCTATTCTAAGAAGGATTTTATGCTAAAACAATCATATGTAATCACATATTCAACCAAGAATACATAAAAGATAATATTTTGTGATTCTGTCCTTAATTGATAGTCCATATTTTGGGGAATTAGTTCCAACTCGCCCCCTAATCTTTTCTTGTAAAAATGTATGGGTAAAGAGAAGGTTGGGGAAGAGTTAAGCTAGGAAGGGGTTGGAATCATAATTCTTGTAAAAATTCATCATGTAACTTCATTCCTAAAGCTAATGCAATATGTGCAAGTTAGCGGCTTATCTCTGAGTTGCTAGTTTGTGAGCGATGAATCACCAACCCCCTGCTAGGGGGGAAGGACCCTCCTCTTTAGCAGGGGTTGTCACGTCAACAAAGGTAGACATTTGTTTCATATTTTATTTGGAGGTCATGTTAATTAAATTCTTATTATAGCTTTATTATTATCGTTATACATTTTTGTTGATATATTGTTGGTTAATTTAACTTGCAAAATACTAATGTAGATTGCTCATTTGTGAGCATTTTTACTCCCAGATCAATCATCACTAACTGAATGTTTTATCACGGTTCGATTGCCACTACTCTGAGAGTGGTTTTGATAAATGAGTGTTATTTCATTTCTGTAAGTGTGATTTCATTTCTAGCATTATGTGTGGAATGTTCTTTCTATGCAAATGAGGGTTTGGCATTATTTTTTTTGTGAATTAATTTTCATCCCTACAAGTGTGAAGAGTGAAAAAATGTTTTGGTTTGATTGTATGCTAGTTCTTGTAGAAGAGAGATTAGCATTAGGAATCAACCAATGTTTGTTAGTGATTGTTGTCTGCATATACTTTACATAATAACCTTGAAATAAAAAGCCTACCCAGGTTAACAATTTTTATGTGAGTAGGATTAGTTGTTCTTAATTAAAAGATAATTAATCTGCCCACTATTTTTGTGTTTTTTCCAAGTAGGTTCTTAAGGGTGCAAGACCATAAGTAGCATTGTTTTTTTAGATGCATTGTTCATGAGTGTGTTATGTATTTTCTTGGCTCTGAGCTTTAAGGCAGTAAGATGACAGGTAAGAAACTACACCTCACTTCAACATATTAAAGTGGGTTTGACCTCATAAAGAGTTAGGACACATTGGTTTCATTTCTTGCAATTAGGTTTTGTTTCAGTAAATTTCATTCAAAATAGAATTTTTCCCCATGTGCTAATTTATGTGTTGGCAGAATATATCATCTCGTTAAAGAAGCTTATCGAGCAAGGAAGAAATGGTGCTTCAGTTAATCTCTCAATGAGGAGTAAGAGAAGATCATTAGATCCTTTTGTTAAGAAGCATAAATTAGCCAATGAAAAATTCATGAGGGAGGAAATTGGTATTTTGTTGGAAATTTTTAAAATTGATATCATTAGTCGTTTGTCTTCACAATTGGGTGTTTTGCAGGGAAAACAAAATCAGGTTGAAGTTGAAAAAGCATTTCCAATATTATTCTCCAATTATAGGAAAAACCATTCACTCAGAAGGTGTCCACTTAACCATGAGGAAGTTTGTGGAATTTGTGAGTAGGATCACTCAACAAAGCATTGCCCATGGTTGCAAGGATTAAAAGTAGTGTTTGAGCAATCACATGAGGAGATAAATAAGCCATGACAATCTTGATCACCAAGTACAATTTGAAACCCATCATCATTTTTTAATACCTAGACTAACATGTATGATCCTTAGTAGGTTTCTCAAAAAATTGATAATCATATTGTTCCATGGAAAATTCCTAGTTGTCCTCCAATTCAATACCCCACACTATGTCCACAATGGCCCTCTCCCCCAAGTCATATATTTTTGATGCCTCAAGGGTGGTTTGAAGCCTCCATTCAAGGGTAGTTTCCCATGCAAAGTCAACTACCTATGCAACAACACCAACTGCAACTCCCATCTAATGCACCTCCTCTATGATTCCAACCAATTGTGTAACCTAACCCAAATCTAAACAAGAAGTTTTCAAACCAAGTCGCAACATCTGTCCTTCCCACTTACTCCCCCATTGAATCTAATGACATATGTTTCATATCGGGGAGAGGAGTGAACTCAAAAACTTCCCTTATCACCAAAAAGCATGAAGAAGATAATTTATCTCAGGAAGAATCCCTAATGCGTAGATATTTAGAGGAACAACACATAATTGGAACTCATGGTGAAATTTTTGTATTAGTTGGTACTGTTGAAACTAATGTAACGACATACTTCGGTTTCCCCATGACCCCTTAAATAATCTCACAGAAACTAAGTAGGGATCGACTTAACATTTGGGTTCCACAGAGAGCCTAATAGAGGCAGCTCATTACAATGCTAAATGGCTAGGGATTAATGGGTAGAAAAATAAAATTCTTTTAAATTATTTAAATGACTAGAATGATAGCTCCAGAGAACCATAATAATGGCAGGTTGCATCTGTAGAAATTAATGTGTAGATTCAATACTACTCATGAAATTTACTAAATCACAAGACTTGAAGCTACTCTAGTGATCTGCAGAAGTTAATTCACCATCTAAAACAAGAATCATTGACATGAAAAAGTAAACATCACATACAAAAATATTTATCTAGGAGAAAGAAAGTGCTCAAAACCCATTACTATTTGTATTGCATTAATGAAAGAATAGAGAATAAATACAATGGTTGCTCAATCCTGAACACACCTTGGACTAGTATAGTATATCCCTTTGCCTGACTAACTAGACCTATCCCAACAATTAGCTAATTTCAAACCTTCCCAAGCTTCTATTTCCTTGCGCTATTCCCTTGGGAAATTTCCCCTATTATTTAGGAATTTCACACCAAGGAATTGAGCATTTACCATATGCTAATCCTTCGATTGCATATACCACCTGTAAAACTTGGATTAGTTTACAAATGATATTACACTGCCCTTGAAATCCAATCTCAACTGTGTATCTCGAATTCTTTGCATGGAACAATTATTTTGGGTTGATTCATCAATTAACTGGTTGATCACTTAGTCTGCTTGAAGTTACACATACACAACTTGACTTCCACTAGTTCTTTTGACAGTTAGAACTAGTTAAACTGACAATAACTCAAATTAATTGAAACAGATTACTACAAATTAGCAATCAATCATTTAGAATTGAACTCAAGTGTCTCCAACTCAAATTACTGAGTTAATTGAGTGAAAAGAGCCATGTCACTTCAATTAACTACCTCAAAGTATTCTGCTGAAATTAAAATTCAAATTTTAATCTAGTTTGACCAAGGCAAAGTGAAAAGTAGATTTTCTTGTTGCATTTTCAACACTCCCTCTTAGCAAGAAAGGGATGATCAGATACCGCAATCCTGCTTCTATGGAACTAGAATTTGCCCCTTGGAAAGGCCTTTGTCAAAATATATGCATCTTGTTCCTCTGTCGGAATGTACTGCAACAAGATAACCTGCCTCCACACAAAATCTCATAGATGGTGATATCAGATGTCTATATGCTTGGATTGATCATGAAATACTAGATTCTCAAAGAGTTTGATACAACTATGATTGTCACAGTAAATCACTGTAGGATCAATCTTCTGACCAATATTCTGACCAAATAACCCAACAAGAATATTTCTTATCCAAATAGCCTCGCACATTGCTTGAACTGAAGCCATGTACTCTGCTTCTATTGAGTTGAGTGCCACACATCTCTACTTCTTGTTGTACCAAAAAATTGTTGTGGACCCAGCACTGAAAATTCCTCCTCAAGTGCTCTTCTTGTCTGATGGAATCCCTACCCAATTTTCATCTATGAAGCCTTGCAACTTCACTCCCTCTGTCCGTCTATACCAAAGACAAAACTAAGTAGTTCCTTTGAGGTATCTCAACACATGCTTTGCTTCCTTCCAATACAGTTTGGTTGGCTTAACCATTTCTTGACTAAGTTGGTTAACTGCATAACACATGTCTGGTCATGTGTTCACCAAATACATAAGTGAACCCACAAGCTATCTGTAAATGGTAGCCTCCACTACTTTACTTGAAGTGCATCCCCCTTCCTCTAGTTTCCTACTAAAAGAGTTTCCATGGGTTTGCACATTTCAATGCAAAACCTTTGAAGTATTTTGTTGGCATCCTTGCCCTGAGAGACAAACAGTTCCCCATCTCCTTGTCATACTTACAAATCGAGGAAGTAGTGCACGAGGCCCATTTCCTTAATCTCAAACTCTCTTGAAACGTTCTCCTTGCAAGATTTGATCAACTGATCATCACCAATAAGGATCAAGTCACTGAGATATAAAACAATAATTAATAATTTACCTTCTACCATAATTTGATAAAGGTTTACATTTGCTTCACTTTTGGTGTAATCCAAACTGGTGAAATAGCTATCAATCCTGGTATACCAAGCACATGGTGCTTGCTTGAGTCCATACAATGCTCACTTGAGTCTACACATATGTGACTCTCTATCAAAGGTCTCAAACCCCTTTGGTTGCTCAATATACACCTCCTACTAAATAACTAACTCCATTAAGGAATGTTGTCTTCACATTGTTATGGACATATTTGGGCACATCAACCCCAAAATCATATGTCGATGATATTAGGGCTCATCAACCCCTAAAAGAGTTTTTTTATACCCTAAATAAGCTTAGTCATCTGAATTCCTCATTCCCCAAAAGTTCTATCTTAGAAATCATCCAGAAAGTGCCTAAACTAAACCATATCTGAAAGCCCTGTGTTAGGGTGAGATGCATCTCACCTGTTACACTGTCTAAGTGAGATACATCACAGTTTAGCCCTTTAGTAAGTGCGATGGGCGAGGTTGGACAAAATTCTGGGATAGTTTGTGAGTTGTTTGCTCATGGAATCTTCTAGAAACTTCTCCTATGCCACTTGCCTCTCTGAACTCACCCAAGGATGACCAAAGGAACTAGGAAACGATCTCCAATTCCCCTCCCTTATGGAACTAATTTCAAAAAATGGAATGGAATTCATCATCCCCATTGACGACTCACCCTCTTGCAATCATCTATAAAAGGATCTCCCATCCAAGAGATCAGAAGGCTAAATTATTCTGAGTTGTAAGAAAGTGCTGCTAGGTTTAGTATTGAGGTGAGAGCATTATGTCATTACTAGTGTATTCTTGTTGATTCATGAGGTGAAGAAGGCTTGAAGTTGGGAGGATGGCACTGGATCAGACTTCTTATGGGTTGTAATTCTCCTTGATATCAATAAAGTTCTTCAAGATTTTTCCCAATTGATTGTGTTAATTGTAAATGCATTCATTTGTTTATCGTATTTCTGATTCTATGATGTTTATGCTATGATAGATCATTATGCTTTCATAGGTCTTTGTTTCTGTAGCTGTGCAGGTACTCTCCAAGCGTGTTAAGTATAGGGAGGAGTTACGAAGATCGACCAAAGGAGAGGGAGATCAAGCGAGGATTCAAGCGAAAGTTACAGGTTGGTCCCTCATAGTCTCTTTCTCATCTGTCACTCATAGAAAAGATATTGAATTGCTTTGATTTTTCTTTCTAGGTTAGCTACCAAACCTAGAGGGTTAGTTGTTCGAAAAGACACTAATTTTCCCATAAACAAATTGGCGACTCCACTGGGGAAAACTAGATGATTGTTTGTTGCTATTTGTTGTTCTATGTTGAATTATATAAACTATAAACAGAGTCTGAAGCTAGCCAGGAAGCTTTCGAACTGCTCTTGTTATGTAATTGCATAGTAGATAAATGTTGCTTCAGTCAATCTCTGGTTTAGTTTATGAATTAAACATTTGAATTGCAAACACATCTAGATGTCCTTTTGGTAGCTCAATAACCTCTTAGGACATTCCATCATACTTTGCTTATCATTGTTCATCAAAAACCAAGCTTGATCCATTGAAAATTGCTGCAAATTTGGGCCAAAACCATTTTCAGAAGTGCTCCTTGACCATTGCACTGTCTTCCACTGTGACTTGAAATGCATCTCACTTCCCGAATGAGAAAAGTGCGATGCATCTAACTGTCTGCAAAGGCCAGGTGTGATAATTGACTGAACTCAATTTCCCATCTAGGAGTTAAGGTTTTTGACTAGTTTTCATTCTTGTTTGGTTGCTTGCTAAATATGAACATTGTCTCATCATTGAAGCCAACTTACATCACTTAGATCAGCCTCTATTTAGAATAGGATTAGTAAATTTTTTTGTGTATTTTTTTTCATTTACAATCCATTGTCAAAAAGTAGTGTTAATCGATTGTCACTTTGATAGAAAAAATGTCGTAAAGTCTTCAATTTTCGTCGAAAAAGTGAAGTGTTGTTAAAATCCTCCTTCATAGCTAATCGATTAAAATATTTTGTGCATTTGATTTGGTTTCATTCAAAGTGTCAAAATTTTTATTTCTTCAAACTTGAAAGTGTTGTTTGAGTCTTCCTTTCTCTCTTTGAAGAAAATTGTCGAAAATTTCCATTTTGTGTGAAACATTTTGAATCATTGTTGCATTTAGTTTTCCTTTTTGAGTCATTCACATTAAGGAGAGCTAAAAACAAATACATGTATTTGCATTTTGGCATTTTTTGGTTTGTGTGCAAAAAGATGATTTAGGGAAATTGCATTAGTGAGTGCTCTTTGCTGTTTGCTTTAAAAGTGCTTGTATGCTCTATCCCTTGTAGTTAGGATTTTCATTGGTCAAATAAATGAAAATATTGTTTATCATTGTAGATTGCATCTTTAGGAATTTCAGATCACATTTCGTGGTGAACCATCAAAGGCAAAATTTTAATAAAGATCAACTTTAAAATGAACCTCAATGAACTTAACAATGCTTTGGAATCTAATGCAACACATTTAGAGGTCTAGGCTAGAGACATGTTCCGGCGTCGTTAAAGCTACTGGCTATCGTTTTCATTGAAGGTTGGGTGATTCCTCCTCTTTGATACGACAAGTGCTAGCACAAACTTGTGCTCCCCGTACTGTCACGTATATATAGGGAGACCACAATAGGCTTAAATCCTTTATCCATAGAAACCGTGTTTGCTGCCTTATCGATCACAATGCACTTAACACAACATTTGGGAAGATTGACTATTGTACGTCAAGTCCTTGGCAATTTCTCTTTAATTTATCACCAAGGTGTATATTGCAGTTTTGTGATTAGTCTGGTAATCTTTTTGTCTAGATTCTCTAGAGTAGTCACTTTCGTTCCTTTTCTACTCTCTAAAAGAAAAGGTCCATCTGAGCACTTGTCCTTTCAAGCTCATTAAAAATCGAAGGTGACTAGAGCCATCTTTAGCTTTTTCTTGACTCTTTAAAACTGAAAAAGTAAAGTTGCATCTAAAGTGTCGTTAAAATTATTTGACCGTGAATAAAATCCCTATTCCTTAGTTGATCTTAGGTTGAAACATATGGCGGCAAAGCCAGAGTCCACCAATCAAGGAATTCCTTTTGATGGGAATCCTATTCCTTTTCCTTCTTTTGGAAATATTGGTGCTCCTTATATGGCTACATTGTCCCTTCCAGGATTTACCCTTGGCTTGCTAGTATGGTTGTTTTCAACCTCCTTGGTTCAAGATGTCATGATTTCTCCGTAATCAAGTACACCTCCAATTGGACAAAATCAACCTCCAGTTGATCCTAAAGTTGACCCTTTGCCTTCTTTCTCGTTTGTTTCTTCCTCCCCTTTTTCCTCTTCACTTGGTGAAAGTGTTGGTACTAGTAACCAGGTGGCTAAGAAGAAGAAGAAAGGGAAGAAGAAGAAGAAGAAGAAGAAGAAGAAGAAAATTCAGCAGAGGGGCAACCAAGAAATCATTGCTTTGAATGCAAAATCTGATGATAAACCGCCCGTCAAGCCTCACAAAGTTCGATATCCATGCAAAATTTGTGCGGGAAACCATCTTCTTCGAAGTTGTCCTAACATTCCTTAGATATTAGAAGAATGGTATTCTTGTTCACATCATCCTGTGTCATCAACTTCTGGAGATCATGTTGGTGACACACCATCAACCAGTGATAGTAAAGTTCATGGAAAGAAGGGAAAAGTCAAGTTTCCATGTACTTTATGTGAAGGGAATCACCCAATTCACCTTTGTCCCTATCTGGATGAAGCCAAGAAAGTGTTGGATAACCGTCTTGCTTCAGCGCAGCGATTTCCATCTGGTTACAGGAAGCTATCCCTAAATCCTTCGCTAGTTGATAATTTGACTGACCAAAATCAACCATCGGACAAACCAACTCTCTCTGAAAGTGAATCTTATGAATCTATACTTGACCCAAATCAACAAGTCAAGGTATTAATTGACCCGATTTCACCTTCAGTAAATCGTACCTTTTCTGAAGAGAGCAAACATGATACCATTCAAGTTCTTTTTGTTTCTTCAGATTCAAATGAGCTTGGGGGCAATCCACCTGTTCCATCAAGACAAGAGGAAAATCCTCCAGTTCTCGTAACTCATGGGGTTAATTCTCCCATTTCTATGGTACCCCCTCCAAGTAGTCTTGTCACTTCCTTTGATTGGAATCGACTGGTAGGATTCCGCCTTCCTTCTTATGTGCCTTTCCAGATCATAGTACAAGTTTGTAAAATGATTGTATCTGGCACTATTATAGATGAAGGTGCATCAGTGAGTATCCTTTCCTCAACTACTTGGAAAGCGCTTGGTTCACCACCGCTTATGCTGGTTACATAGAATTTGTTGGGCTTTAACAGAGGAACCAGTCAACCATTAGGGATCCTTCCTCAGTTACCTATTACTTTGGGGCAGAAAACCGTTTATCTGAACATGATGGTAGTAGTAGGTGTTGTGTGTGGAGCATGATTGTTCAGAGGTCTTTGTTTCAGCCGGATGTATACCCCAGGAAGTTTTGTACAC